>VZTI01001368.1:0-164046 GCA_013397865.1 Struthidea cinerea | reverse complement strand
AAGAAAGAAAGAAAGAAAGAAAGAAAGAAAGAAAGAAAGAAAGAAAGAAAGAAAAGAAAGAAAGAAAAAGAAAGAAAGGAAGGCATTGACATGGAGTGATGATAGGCCTATCCTGAAAAGAAAGGTACCTGTTAATTAGGCAGGCATAGGTGAAATGTGGTAGGATGTCACTGATTCCTGATGGAAAGGAGAAGAGGGACCCAAAAGACTTCAAAATATGATAAGCTCATTTTCTTCTGCACATTTAATGTCTGAATAATTTCTAGTTTGGGGATAGATGTCAGAGAAATGCCTCTGAAGTCCAGCTGTTGCCTTTCCCTGGTCTTAAAATGAAGAACCAAACATGGTTTAAGGGAAAAGGGGTTTTTACCTCAGTATTTATTCAAGGATCCTTAGGTACACAACTTTGTCCAGGTGGAATGCACTGAAATGCACACTGAGAATGCACACGAAATGCACCCCCTGAAATGCACCTGCCCTATAGATCGCATATGCAATTTATAGACCTTGCAAATTAGCATATCTACCAAAGATTCCCCAATGAGAAACTTAAAGGAATAGTGTGATATCCCCCCATCCTGAGGAATTCCCCCCTGGATGGGCCTATCTTAGTTTACAGGATGTGTTCTAGAGAGGGCCTTGGTTTCTCAGGATAGCATAGGACTTTCTGGCCCCAACTGTGAGGCCTCCAGGATGTTTGGTCTCCTGGCTTAAAGGAATATCAGGACTATGCTAAATTATCAGGCTTAAGGAATTACAAATATGCATGCTAAAAGCACTGAGGATACATAAAAACTATATTAAAGGGTATATAAAAGGTATATAAAAGAAAAGGCAGAAAGTCATCATGGCATCACAGCGAGGAGCCATGTTGGGTTTCTGACTTGTGCAAGTTTGCTGCCCTTGCTGTAAGATACCATCCAGCTTCCCTGGGAGGTATGTATTTGCTGCTCACCTAAGGATCAGAAAAGTTATCTTTCCACTGAGAGTTTAATGGGTTTATTTTCTCCAGATCAGATTGAAGAAATGTGACTGACAGAGCCACTGAGAGCATGCACACCTGTATAGAACCTATTTGTTCTGCTCTTCCTTCCTTCTCTAACGCTACTCCTTCATTTTGATCAACGGCGCAGAAAGCCAAAAAAGATTTTTTTCCATGTCGTATTTTTTCAGGTGAAAAAAAATCAAAACAATAGCTGTAGCAGTGTGAAATATCTGGCCTTATTTACAACTGAGGCTTGTTTTTCTCTACACAATGGCAAAAATCAACCTTTAATTCTGTTTTCTCCTCATGTTTTTATGAAATCTGTTGCCAGCAAACAGTCCAAGGAGTCTTAGACAAGTTGCTTTTAAGACATGTATCTACAGAGATCAGGAAAATAGGAGCAAAGATATTTTCACCTTTTTTCCAGGCTATCACTTCCCTACATCAGATTTTATCTTTCTTTTACCCCATATTTCATATTTGTCTTCTATTTCTGTAAATTAACCATCTTTCAAATACAAGCCTGTGTTTGAAAGTTTTTGTTCTATCTACTCTCATCTCCATTTTCTTATTTTCTGGCTGAATGACAAAGCAATGAAATAATTTTATTCACAAGTCGAAGGTAAATTGCTAATGCAAAATTAATCTGGTTTTTAGACTTAAGGTTTAGGAGTGTCAAAGCAGAAGCCATGGTGAAGAACAAGCTAACGAGGAAAATCAAAATTACCACAAATGCACCAAAAAAAGCATGGAAATAATTGTAACCATAGTCATTGTTAATGACTTGAACACATGATTCCCAGCTAAAAACTTGACTCCTTCAAATACCAACAGACCTCAATGACATCAATGTTTTGGCTTTTTCCTACACATGACCTGCAGAGCTAAATAAACCAAGTGGTATCACAAAATGAGCTTTCAATCCAAGGCATTAAAATCGAAGCCCACAAGTACAGGGAGATAAGAGATCCTTTCAGGTCAACCCCTAGACATATAATATTGCTTTCTGTGGGGTTTAAAGCAGCTCAGTCTTTCTGAGGCCTCCGGTAGGTTGCATAAGTGAAGGATTTATGTCCATGTCATCCATTTAAAAAAAACCTCTCAGGGGCATCGAAAAATATTGTGGGATTAAGAGAGATGTTTCAATATGGGGTTTATACACAAAATGGTGAAAAAGACATAGTACAATGAATGTATACATAATAAAACTTACTTAAACAACAAACATGCAAACTTGAAAAAAGTGTACTTCATGGCAGGAAGAAAGTAGGAGACAAGAGGAAAAAATATAAGGAAGACTAATGCCCTTAGACACTCAATATAGAAAAGATATTGTCCTCATATACATTCTTATTTATCTTCACCCTCCTGCAGTTGGTGTATTACCTCCTTACACACAGCAGTTTCTTTCTGTCATGGAGGCAATTCATTCCTATCCTGTCAGGCTCACTTTTTCTTCCCTAGTGTCTCAAGACACTAGTTGCTGTCAAAGCAGTAACAAAAAGAACCCAAGAGGTTTTTTTTGCTGACTCCTCCCGAAGTGTAGAATCATCACATCAAATATATATATTTGGGGTTAGGAAGACCAGCTTCTGTTATATGAACTCATCCAGCCAGAGCTTTCTCTAAATCCTTGTCAAAAAATTGTTTATGATCCCCAGCTCGCCAGGAGAAACACTGTTTGTTCTCTCAAGCCCAGCTAACTTGTTTCCGATTATCTCCTTATTAAAGAAAAAGATTGTGGTTCATAAAGCAGTCCTAGATGTTGCAGAATTACTGCTTGAAACATAGAAATTGGAACAACTCATTTGTATTTCAATATTGGTATCCTATGCCTTATGAGTCATTGTAATGATTCCCTGTTGCCTTCTGTAGTGTGCTTAAACAAGTTAGGCATTTTCAAAGCTCTTAACTAAAGTCACAGTGGAATTAAAAACACTGCTGCAGAAAAACACACAACACAGCTAAGGAAGACCCTTAGCTGGCCTGTACTAACCTCTATTATAGCAAATTTTGTTCTCCCCCTCTGTCTTATAAGCATGCTTCCCAAATCATGCTGTTTCCATTACTTCATATGTCTTACTCATAAGAAAAAGGAAGGGGGAGGGATTACATCCAGAGCAACAAAGAATTCTTCAACCATGCAGAACTGTAGCAGGATTTCTGTCTGAATAATCTTGCATTATTACACTGGTCCACTTGTCCCTTTCCTTTTTAAAACACATTTACACCCTTGTTGTTAAGGCACACATGTTGTTAAGGCACACAATTCAAGGTTGCAATCCTGATAATTGTGTGGGTGAACAGTTCCATGGAACAATGGAGACAGTAAGTCCTCATTTCCAGGATTTGTGTGAAGGAGGTATCCCAACAATTAAACAAACAAACAAACAAACAAAAAAAACCAAACCACCACACTTTGTTTCCATCTACTCTTTCTCAACTCTGTATTGCTTTATCCCCCCTGTTTTTCCTTGCATCAACACTGACTCTCCATACATGGGAAAGTAGCATTGGATACAAAAGGTGGTTTTCCCTCCTTTCAAATAAGAACAAATTTAAGTCTAGTGAGCTCAAGATTATGTCAGGGTGTGTTTCGGGCTTTTTTAAAACCAAATTAAGTAAAAAAGGTAAATTCAACACATTAGTCTCATGAGTGGATATTCATATGTGAATATGTACAGTGAAATTTGGTTTTGAAAACAGAACACCGGGGACCAACTCAAACCATCATAACTGGAACCAAGCTGATTTTGATTTTCTGTTACTCCAAACTGCACACATACACTTTGTAATTTGCAAATACAATTCACTGCAGCTGTAGAATAAATCAATCCGAAAATACATATATACATAAATAATACTGGTTTAATTTTACCAGTGAGAAATCTCGACATCTCAGAAGACTTAAAAACTCTGAGTCAAGGAAAATTCCAGCAGTTTCAATATTTGAAATTTACTCAATTTCATTCAACAAATTCTTTCTTATAGCATTTGGTATTGTGTGCCTCTATCTCTCACTATATGTATGTGTTTATATGTACAGAGAAATATATACAAACTAACTTTTTTTAAAATACTTAAATTGTAAAACAAGCATTATTTGTGTAAGATAGCTACCCAGAATTAAAACATAAATACTCCACAGGCAATGAATTACCTCACTAAAGCTAGTTAACAACATTTTGAGGCATAAATGGACATAGTCTTATTTAATTTGCTATATACTGCCCAGAACAGCTGCAAACGTGTGCCTTTTTATGGGAGTTCAGGATTCCATGTGGTTCAAACACCCAGCATTTGCTTTTTCCAGTTGGTATTGTTCAGGCCATCTTCCTGGCACATCCCCCATTTCCAGTTGCCAAGAGAATGGTGGAAGAACGAGATACCCTGGAACCATGTATTTTCTAAAGCAATGCAAAAGATTTGACCTTGGGTATTTACAGGTTGCTATTCCATCACACAGTGGGTTTTTGTCACATTTTACCTATTAGCCAGCTTTCCTCCTTCAAATCTGCTTTATTACGATCTAGTCAGAGGTGAAAATTGAACAATAAATAGCTTGTATGCACTTGTTTTATTGTGCCCGTATTGATGGAGGTTTTCATAATTGATACCAAAAAATAAAAATGTTTGCCAGCAAGCTGTTTGTATACAGAAAGTATTCTGCACTTTGCAAAGAGGACTGTTTTAAGGAATAGAGCACTTATGTGAGAATTCCTCTATTCTACATACGTGTCAAATCTGCAGGAAAGGCAATAATTGCAACCAGGATTTTTTGAAATTGTGTGCCAGCTATGGAGCTGCACAGAAAGAACCATGCAGCTAACAAATGTATTAGTGTGCCACAGCAGTTCAGCAGTCCATGGCAGAGCTGCTTGCAGGTGAGAGGCCAGAGTACTCACTGCAAATACACCACAAGCTGTGTGACCAGACTGAAGCAGAACACAAAACTTCCATGGTTTGTTTAATGCAGAGCTATTTCTCAAGGCTTCTCTGTCTTTCACCGCATCCCCTTCTTGCAAACTCTCTGTGCCATGCATGTATCTGCTTCTGAGACAGGCAGTGAAAAGATTTCAGACTGAGTTTCTTTGCAGACATCACATTTACTGACTGATCTGCTGACTGTACTACAGGTCTGATTCTCCTCTGCTTTTCACCTTCACAAGCCCTCAATTGCAGCATGAGACAATCGTACTTCTGGGATTACAAACTGAACTCCAGATGTTGTACTCCTTTCTTTTCCAAGGGCATCCATTTGTTATCCATCATATTTTCCACTCAGTAAATAATTTAGATTAAATTATTCAATAACTTTTCAAAATACTATTCTGAATACCACTCAATGGCATTACTCACACAAAGTCTTACCAGAAGTAAAACATTTCCATTCTGAAGATTAAATTTGATTTGTGAGCTGTATATTGCAGAACTGAGCCACTTTTAAGAAAGTCAGGTTGATGAGAAGTCTCACTTTGACTTGAATCTGAAGCCAGTTCTAGGAATTCAAAGGAGAGTTTATTTCATACAAAGGCAGTTCAAGGCAGACATTGCCACAACCTACAAGGTCATGTTTTTCTGTCAATACTTAAAGTTTCGTACTAGTACCCTAATAGAACAGCCTTAAGAATTTTAAGAAAGGTTGAATTATTCAAAAAATGTCTTGAAGATAACTACAAATAGATTAGACAACTAGGCATTTAATATCAAACACAAATTTTTGCTGATGTGGCTGTCTCACCCATTATCTCATCCAGACAGGAAAGGATGTAATAAATAACCTTCTCGACAATATATCCCTGATATCTTTGATCTTTCTTATTGCATTGGGTTTGCATGGCATGTTTTTGGTAGCAGGGAGGTTACAGGGTTATTTTTTGTGAGAAGCTGCCAAAAGCTTCCCCCTGTGTCCAGTACAGCCAGTGCCAGATGGTTCCAAGAACGATCTGCCTCTGACCATCAGCAACAGTGGCAGCACTTCTGGCTAAAATATTTATGCAGGGGAAAAAGTCACTGTGCAAGAGCACTCGCAGCCAGAGCAGAGAGGGCTGAGAATAGGTAAGAGTGACAGCCCTGTGGACAGCAAGGTCAGTGAGGAAAGAGGGGCAGAAAGTGCTCCAGGTGCCAGAGCATAGATTATCCTACAGCCTGTGGTGAAGATCATGGAGAGCCAGGCAGCTCAGGAAGGTCTACAATAGAGCAGAGTTCTACCTGCAGCCCATGGAGGACCCCCCACTGGAGCAGATGGATGCCTGAAGGAGGCTGTGACCCCATGTAAAGCCTATGCTAGAGCAGGCTTGCTGGCGGGGCAGGTGGACCTGTGGGGGACCCATGCTAGAGAAGTCTGTTCCTAAGAAACTGCACCCCATGGAAGGGTCCCATGCTGGAGAAATTGAAGAACTGTAGCCTGTGGGAAGGGAAGGCTGGAAAGGAAATTTCTCACATTGGAGAAATTTGCAGACAGCTGTCTCCTGTGAGAGGGAGCCCACGCTGGAGCAGGGGAAGACTGTGAGGAGCAACACAGACAACTGACCACAACCCCCAGTCCTTGTCCCCCTGAGCTGCTTGGGAGAGTGAGTAGATAGAGAAATTGGGAGTAAAGATGAAAACATGATGAAGGGAGAGGTGGGGGAAAGAAGGTATTTTAAGATTTGTTTTTGTTTTCTCATTACACAACTCTGATTTGCCTGGCACTAAATTAATTTCATCAAGACTGTTTTGCCCACGGCAGTAATTGCTAAGTGATCTATCCCTGTCCTTATCTTGAGCCAAGAGATTTTTGTTGTATTTTCTCTCACCTGGACAGCTGAAAAGGGAGAGTGATAGAGGGGATCGGTGGGCACCTGGCATGCAGCCAGTGTCAGACACACCACACTCATATTTTAAAAATCCTCTTACCTGTAGTCTATTTGCCAGAATTGAGGTTTGTTCAGTGATGAGGCTTCCCAGATTGACATTAACAGTTGTCCAAGAGGAATTTGACCACAATGACTATTCTGGACTCTTGGACCCACCCAGTTAGCCCAGAAGGCACATCTGCTCATGAACTGGAGAATATGAGAAGCAATTCCCACAAGAACAAAGCAAAATAGAAGAAAAAAAATGGGCTTTCACTACCCTGCTATTCAAAATATGCTGCTGTACAACATCTCAAAACCTCTGCATTTCCCTGTCCTAGTCTTCCTGCACACAAGAAGAAAATTTAGAATCATTAGCAAGAAGAGAGGTGCTGTCTCAGGACTTGAAGGCCTGCCAACAACTACCTGAATTAAAGATCTTGAGTAATCAGACGGAAGTGCTTCAAACTATTTTTAGTCTTGTTTCATTGAAATGACTTCACCTTTTGTTACTCCGTCTTATCAGTCAACACATTCTTGTGTGTGTTTGTTAAAGTCTCACTTTCACAAAGTCTCTTTCACTAAAGTGCCATTGGGTTCAAAACATGAACTACTGTACAACCCAATCTTCAGCCTGGATTAAGGGTATGGAAAAGCTCTTTTGCTAACTGTGACAGAAGCAGGCATTTTACCAGTATAATGTGGCTTCCCTTGGCAAAGAATTAAAACTTAACACTGTGAGCAAATTAAAAACAATAGATTGCAATTTGATCACCGTATTGTTCTATCTTTATCTACCTTAGTAGCATTATAATAAATTAGATGAATATAACACTTGATCAACACTTTTTGTTCAAAAAATCTATAGATGTATATGAAACTGGTTTATTCTGCCGAAACCTAACATGGATCCTGAACTCTGAAGGTGTGTGTAACAGCAGGCAAGAGTTTTGCAGGCTGCTTGGCTCTGCTTCCAAAAGAGTATCCAAATTCTCACACTGGGGAATTTTTCTATAAGTACCATTTCCCTCTGGTACTTATTAGTGTCAGTTGCCAAAAGGTTTGCTAGAGAACATAGGTTTTCTTCTTATCCCTGAAGAAGCAGAGCTCAGGAGCGTGATGCTTTTAGGTAGGGAGAGCACAACAGATCTCTGGCCTGAAAAGCAGACATCTGGAACTGCCAGTAGGGCATAGTGGTCTCAGTTAACTGATTGAAAAGAAAAACAGCACTGGATGGAAACCCCCCAAGCTCTTTCTTCATTGTAATGCAACACATTTTGCAGGTGCATCTAAACAGTTTAGTAACATCAAATTTTGAGTAACTCCATTAGAGTTTAGGGCCTGTAATGCTTTGGGCTCACTAGACACCTGTTTGTCAGCCATGCAGTCTGTTCCCTGCACCACAGAGGTCTAGGTGTAGGGCAGCTGTAGTCAGCAAGCACATAAAGAGCTGGCACCCTAGAGGATACAGCTTTTATACGTTGCTTTCCTTAAGGAAATTGGTGGCCAGGCGGCGGGATTGCTGTTGGTGCCACACGGTTCATGGCTCTGATGCAAATTCGAATACATGTACAGGCATGGTAGGTTGAAATCAATATAACTAAGGCTCAGACACACCTATAAATGTGTTATTCATAAGACAGCTGGTAATATATTCACTTTGAAACAGCTCATTCTAATAACAGAATCAAGCCTATTTACAGAACAAAATTGGACAGGCACAACTAAACAGTGGTATCAATAGAAAACTTTGGAAGACCTTTATCCTGCTGTGTTGTTTTCTTACGTGAAAGTTTTTCAGATACCACAGTCTGCATTTTAGGAGTTTATGGTTTATTTCCAGGAAAGCAATATGTTTGTCGTCATTGCCAATCGTCAAAACAGTTTGGGATGAACATGTCTTTTTACTGTTGACTTTGCATTTCTAATCTGGCTTTTTTTTTTTACAAAAAGAAGTTATTTTTATTAAAGCATAGCGTAGTTCCCTAACAGCGAAGCTTTGGGAAGAGGACTAATGGAGCTATTCATGTTTAACAAAATGGTTATCCAGCTTTGCTTCGATGGAAGAGGGATTACATATGACTTCTGTCTGACCAGCTTCAACACTCTTTCTTACTTTAAGTGCAAGAAAAATTCATTATTTGAATATTATCTCATGAACAAAAAATCTTGTCCAGTTAACTGTGAAAGTGTGGAAGAGCATGTGGAATAAAATCTGGAGTAAACCCTCTACAGAACAGTTTCAAAAAGGTCTCATGAAGTCACCCTTTATCCAACTGTCTTGATCAACTTGTCTCTCACTAATTTCTCTTGTGTTCCCTCAGTTGTGCTGCAGCTAGCATGAAACCGATTAAAACCGGAGATTAAAGACAGTTCCAAACGAAGTATAAATTTTCAAAAATTGTGTTGCATATGCTCAGCAGGCACCAAGCGGGGGGGAAAGAAGTCAACTATTTGTATAAACAAAAGGCACATAAGAAAATCGTCATGCTGAAATATCGCAAACTAACAGCAGGCTAGAGTAAAACATCCATATTGCCAGAGCTAATTTATTTCTTTTAGCATTACCTTTATAATCCTTCACCAAGAAGGAATCTTTTCTTTTTATTTTTTTTTAAAGCATGACAAATATGCATTATAATCAGTTGGGTTGGATTAGTTTTTCTTTTTTTAGAGATAGATTTTCTCTCCTTGAATCTTCAACTCTGACTGCAATGAGTTTCTTCAGAGAAAGACAGATATTACAAGAGAAAGAGAGAGATTACAAAAAAGCTCTTGCCATCTTCCATTATTAAGCCATAAAAAAAAGAAAAAGAAAAAGGCAAAATAAAAACCCTTGGAGAAACCCTGTTCCCTGAGTTGATGGAAGAAGTGACAAGATTTGTAAAACCTAACGTATACCTAACAGATAATGTCATGCACTGAGGGGAAAAAGAAGCAATTTGGAGACAGAAGGATTCAACCCAAATAGTCCCAAGGGGAATCAGACAAGACAGACTACTAATAATCAGGCTTAAAATGTCCACAGATTAATTTAAGGGTGAAAATATTTGTGAAGAATGTGGTAGGTAGGATCTTGTGAAAGACAGGTCATTAGGAAAAATGACCTTGAGTGAACTGGCTAGACTTTTAGGACAATCTCTACACAACATAAAGAGTGGTCCATCTGATGTTCAGAAAAAGTGGCAAACATAGGAGGAGACTGGCTTTATCAAACAAGGACTGAGCTCCACACAAACTAACCATATACAGGAGTTGGAATTAAGGCAGGAAGCAAAGAAATATAGAGGAATCTCCTGGCCATGCTGCAATGGTATTAGAAAAGCTGAAGCTCAGCTGTAATTGAGACCAATGAGGAGCAAGGGCAACAAGAAGCTCTTCTACCTCTATACTAGTGGCAAAATAAAGAAAGAAGACAGGGACCTCTTGCTCAATGGGCAGGTGATTTTGTGACAGCAGATATATTTAAAGCTGAAGTACTCAACCCCTTCTCTTTGTATCAGTCTACATCTGAATCTCCCAGCACTCTGCCTAGAGAGCGGGTTCGAGAAAGGGAGCTACTGTTGTGAAAATTGATCAAGTCTGGAATCTGTTTCTGAAATTCTTGATCCATGTGTGCTTCCCAGTACCAGAGGGACACTGATAAACTGAGGCAAGAGCTGGCTGCAAAGACAGTCTAGTCGGGAGGCTCACATGCCTTGTGAACAGAAGCTGAGGAAGTGAGGCTTTTCTGGGGAAACCTGGCAGCAGTCTCCTGCTGTCTGAAGGGGCAGTAAGATGGGAGACCTAAGATCTTTTAGAGGTGCACTGGGGGACATCAGGATACAATGATCCTGAATTGAAACAGAGGAGGTCTTACCCACATAAAAGAAAAAAAAATCATTGAAAGGTAGCTGAAGGTTGACACACACTGCACAGTCTTCCTTGGAGGTTTCTAAGGCCCAGCTGTACAAAGGCCTGACAAAGACAGTCTGAAATCAGCACTGATCATGGTTTAGAGTGGGAAGTTAGACAGGATGACCTCTCAGGGCACCTGCCAAGCTGAATTTCGTTATTTTTAAGATTTGGTCCTAAACACAGATAAAATATAAGGAAATGTCCACCCTATCACTGAATTTACAAAGTGTGTGTGCCAACAACTAAGTCCTGTAAACTAATGTAAGTTGCAGTTAATTGATTTTATATGGATATTTAGGCCCATAAATACATGGTTTGATATTCAGAAGTAAATTGCTTTTGAAGTTCTGGGTGTTGCCCAATATAAGTAACCAGAATTATGCGTTTTATAGTCAGTATACTACATTTATATAATATTTTATTATAGTTAAATGGCCTACTTCATACATCTTCCTATATTTACATAAGAGTTAACTCAAAGGTTTACTGTGGAATAAGTAACTGATCATCTTTCTAATAGTGGTGTAAAACTGGTAAAGACTAAAACACTGAACAAATAGAACTTATTTTTACCTTCTCTTTTAAGATTTCATCAAGCATACTAGCACTTGAATTTCACAAGACGCCCAAGGCTTTAAGAGCTTAGAGTCTCATTTTAAGCCCTTGGGTTTGAAGACATTGATCCAAATTTATTGACATAACCAGGCAGATCACAGTGTCTCTTTTCCAACCACATAATGAAAATAACTATGTGAATAAACATTTAAAAAAATGCTATCCTGGAGATTCAGGCCCATGAGAGTACATCCTCAATTTTAAGAAATGAAGAGAAAAATGAACTCATTGACAACTGAAAAAAAAAAGAATATTTAGACAAACATTGGAAGAAAACAAATATCAACACATCAACACTGGTATTGAGTTTACTGAGATTTACACTACTTAAAGTCTCACTGAAATTATAATTTGCTAACCATGACTAAACCATGTTACAAATCCAGGAGGAAAGCATGTTTGCCAAGCACAATTGCACACTGACAAGAAACCTTTATAAAGGCAAACAAATAAGAAATAGAGTCTGAATCGAAGACAATTTGAATACTTGCAATTATGAAGAGCTTAAAGGCAGTGATGGACCAGGGACTGCGTACTTTATTATGACTGTAACTACCTCCCACAAAGAAGATCAAGGAGGCAAGATATATGTTTAGATGGGAGCAGCATGAAGGGACCGAAGCAGACAGCAGGGAAGAAGAACCATTTTATGTTAAGGATAAAGAACATGTTCGGCCCTATTCCTATTTTTGCTGATGCCCTCTGCAAGAGATAAAGTGTCATCTAATGGCATTTTATCCTACAGAACTGAAGGTCTGATACAAGTCACCAGTCTTAATTTTAGACAATGATCTTAGCTTTGAAGTACAAAGCCTAGCTTCAGCTTTGGGATTCTGTTTGCCACAAAAGTTGAATTCCACAGGCAGAGGTGGAAGAAGGCTGTTTCACGAAAGCTACCTTGATGCAGATTTCTGTAGTGGGCACAGAACATTACATTGCAAGTGGGAAGTTGTGCATGTCTGAGTATCATTCCATACCCCATATCTGGGGTTTTTTAGCAGCAATTTGTCTCTTGTAGATTTAAGTATCTTCTAGCCCTGCATCACACCTTTTCAACTAGTTGAAGAATTCTAAGCTGGTGCTTAGAATTACAACTAATTTCATCAAAGGATGGAAATATTCAACATGCATATTTGCATTGATCTTCAAGATAATCAAGCATTTTCATTAAAAAAAAATCTTTAAAAAAAAGAAAAAAAGAGAAACACTCTAATTTCACTGAGCTTAAAAATCTGAATATTCCAAAACTAAAAATACATTTTACTACATGTGCATTTTTTTAAACTGTAAGGCTATAAACTGGAAAACACTATGCATAATATTGTAAAAACCACCAGGATGTTTAGGAGCCTAAGGCTTATTCACTGTGCCATGAATTTATGGTAAATTAGTATGTGAACTCACAGCGCACCAAATTCCCATGTAGGCAGACATAGCAAACATTAAGAAAAATAACTTGTAAGGTAGACAGTCCCTATTTTTTATTATTTTCCTTGAATAAAGCCTTTTGTATTGGAATGCCTTGGCACACAGATGGGAGGGAAAGAAACCAGAGGTGGACTGTGCTGAGAAGAAGTAAGATTGTGAAGGAGAGCACTGGAATTCAGAAAAAAGGCATTATGAGAGAAAACAAGTACAAATTAGACCCAGCACAAGAAGCAGAAGGGTGTGAAGGTACAGGGAAATAAAAAAGATAAATAATATTAATAGTCAGGGAAGAATAAGTACAACAGCAAACACAAAAATCTATGCTAGAGTGCAAAGGAAAATTCAGATAAAGCATGTCTGCAAATTCCCAAACACAAACCAGTAAATCCAGCACGCCCAGCTATAAATCTATGTGTTTTCAAGTTATGTATGCAGTTTCCTACATGTCATTAAGATGAGCTGACCTGCATGTATTTTTATGGATCCCAGTATAGACACAGGAGCCCAGACCACGTTTCCTGAGATGCACTGAGGTCCTCTCTCAAGAAGCCATGCAGGCCTGCTGGAACTTTGGTATATTGGCCAGGACAGAGAGCATGTCTCAGCTGTAGTTCAAATGAGACCACAGCAATGCAGCCCACCACAGGTTATCATCTGCATGAATACCTTGCTTCAACCTGATTCACTGGCATGTTCAAAACAAAGCTTTTCATGACACTGAAAGGTTGTGTTTGAATTATCATCCCAGCACAAGAAGAAAAATAAATATCTGAAAAATTCCCCTGGGACAGACGTTCATTTCCCATTAGCTCCTAGGGTCCAAACCACTACCCAGCCTGAATGCAAACATACTCTCACACCCACTCTACCACCACTGATTGTTTATTCCCCAATTCTGATAACACTTGCTTTCTTTTCACCTCCCTGGATTTTCTTTCTTTTTTTTTTTTTGACTCCTCAGTCTGACACACACCCTGTTGTCTTTTCTGTTCCTCACCTTGTTTTATTTAATCCTCCTCTTTTCATTTCCTTCATATTCTTCCCTATCCTATTGATACTCCCTGTCTCTTGGGTCCCAGGTGAGCAGCCTCTTCAAGGCACAGAAGCCCACAGCTATTTCACTTGTGAGGTGATGGTGCAAGCCTTGACATAAACAGCTGATTTGGGAAAATATATATTTGCAACTCCTGAACTGGATTTATTACAATCCACAAAGAATAAGTGTGTCAAGTATTTTGCCAGGGGTTACTGCCTGTCTAAAATTTTATATAGGTTCTAGGATTTATATAGTTTTAAAAAGTTCACTTCTCTAGTGTCCAAATAGTACCTTTACCTAATCAAACGGGTAGCAACAAATTCAACATTGTTGTTGGTACTTGAATATACATATATACACACACACACAATCCCCTGAATCTAGAAGTACAGTTGTAAAAGTAAGTGAGGTATATATTTAGAAGGCTTTATTGATCCCATCTGCTTGTTGAACACACAGCACCTGCCAATAACTGAACTCCTAAAATCTTGTCCCCAACATAAAACTTTGAGGGCAGGCTCTTCTGTCATTGTTTTTAACAGGACATCTTTTTTAGATTCCTCAGTGCTCAGTGTGTTTCAATTGCCTTTCCACAAGCAGCTGAGAGAGAACAATTCTGTGCCATGAGGGGAATAAATGGATGCAAGATCTCAGTGACTGGAAAGTTCCATCCAAATTTTTCCTTTGCTAAGGGAGTGCCTGGACCAAAAAGCTGCCATTACTTACACACAGACTGCATAGTGCTGCTAGCTAAACAAGTTGAAAAATCAGTGAAGGGGATCTGAATTTAAACGAATTGAAGAATGTAATTTGTAACAGAACATATGTACACTTGAAAATAACTTGAAATGCTAAAAACAAAAATAGACCGGAGCTAGAAATGCAGTTCTGTGTTTCTTTGCTAACTCTTTTTTTTCCTGTATAAATCCGAAGCAGAAGACAAATCCTGGAAGGAAAACAGCCTCCAGTTGTCTAGGTGTCTAAGAAATTTTATGCCAGTAAGCATAAACATATCCCAGGTGGCTTTGACAGTGTTACTCTGCTCTAATGAGAGAGCAGTGCATATACCTCAGTGACACCTCCAGTTGTGAGCAATCACCAGACCAAGCCTTCCTGTGATTGTGTCCAGATCAGCAGATGCCCCGGCTGGATGTGGCCATTTTCAGACCACTGGGTCTGAAAGAAGGTCTGTGTATTTCACTGCATACCAGGCTCTTCCAGACAAAGCACCCTACTTGTCTTGGAAGCCTCTGTACCAAGACTCATGGTGCAGGGCTTTTTTGTTATCAGGTTAATAAGAACAACACTGCACTAAAGAGCAGCACCTCTAGAATAAGACTTGATAGCGCTTTATAATCTCCTTGATGATAAGCCTTCCATCTCAGGTAGCTGTGTCCATGTTTTGTCATCTTCATTCAGTCTTGTGCCCTTCTTCAGACAGGGTATGTGGTTTAACCTTATGATGAGAATAAACCATTAATCAGGCAGCTGTGGAAAAGGCAGCCACCACCAGAAGCAGCTCCTAGCACTCTGGAAAAGGCATTAGAAAGACTTTATGGAATATACAGTTTGAGTCAGCTGCACTGGAGACGGTGAGAGGGAGCAAAAGCATCTACTAGGGATACAGATACTCAACTTTATAGAAGAGAATGAGAAGTATCTAAGCCAGAGCTAGTTGAAAGCAGAAGCTGGCAAGAGAACAAATGGCTTTGAGCTAGTTTTGTTTGTGAATTAAGTTTCTAATGATGTGAGCAGTGAAGCTCTTGTACAGCTTGTAACCAGCGTAGTATGTACAGGCAACAGTAAAACCAGCAGTAAAATGGAGGGTCACATAAGAAGGAAAAGAATTTATCTCCTGCCATTCAGTGGCTCAGAAAAATTTCACTGTGGCTGCTTTTGTAAATTTTCCAAAGTTCATCTGCTGGTCTTCTCTGCTGCCAAATTCTCTCATTGACCACCTCCTTCCACCACTATCCAGCAAGCCCCTCTTTATACCCCCCCACTCTTCTACCCAACCCTGCTGACTTCTGCTCAGCTGCATTGATGAGCTGGCATCTGCTTTCCACGCTCTCTTTTGAAGAGAGAGCTGCTCAATCTCCCCAGACTTTGGCACTTACTGATGATAACAGGAGCACCAGTTCAGGTTTTTGGCAACACCCTCTGTTCCAAAATAAACTTCCTTTATTTGTGGTATGCTGCTGTGTTTGAGGAAATCCCATAAATACTCTGACTTACTCCATTATAAAGAACATCTTTCTGAGCAAACGCCTGCAATTTGTTTAAATTAACTGAATCCTGGATGCTAAGTTTTTTGAATTTCTGGTTCATTTATCTGTTAATTTCCCTCCCTACACACACAGAACTGACAAAATTATTTTTGTCTTTACCTTCATTTGCTTCCCTTTCCCATTTTTCTTGTACAACACTTTCTCCTGAAACAAATATTTCTTATCTGCTCACTTTCTCCTCTCTCTCTCTCCCACTTGTTCCAGTTTCTAAGATGCCTCTTACCAGCTTCCACCCCTTGATTTCCCTGTTTAATATCTCTTTCTCTTCTGGCTTACACATATCACTCCCCACATCACACAGTGGGTATGATTTAATAACTAATTTTTAGTTCCTGTCTACTGTCTCTCCTGTGACTCTGCTGATCTCACAATTACTTTCTATGACCTTGTTCATTTTTATGAAATACACACTTTATAATTCCTCCCCCAATTGCAGGTCAGGCTCTCTGAAGTCTGCCCTCTGTTTCTTGCACGTCACTGAAACAGTCTTTGGCAAGGACTTCCATCACACCTAAGATGCAAAAGTATAATCTTTCTTATTCCATATTTCTTCAGCACTTTCAACACCAACTGTTTTTCTTTTCTTGAAGTTGTTTGTTGGGTTTTTATAACATTGACTTCTACATTAGCAAGATTAATAAGTAACAGCTAATAGAACATTTTCTTTGTAAAATGAATTAAAATTCACTTGGATTTTCTTAAGCAACTTCCAAGGATCCTGTCTCCTTTGCCAGCTACACAACTAATACTTGGGTGTTCCCCTATGGAGCAAACCTGCATCCTAGAGAGAACATTGGTATAAAAGGAAAAATAAAGTAGGGCTGATCTTTGCTTATATTCTGATCTTTCAGAGAACCAAGGGATTGATTCATAATATTTTTCCCTATTTATGAATTCTCCAAGCAGTATGAAGAATCCTTTTATCCGTACTTCATTAAAAGTATTCTCAAATTGCTTCAGTAAATAATCTTGGTCTTGTAAATATTTTCAGCCTTCTCTATTAAAACCAAGTGCTGCAATACAAGATGCAACCTTCTAAATTAACTTGTAGAACTGGCACAACTTTCAAAGCACTATGTGCAGCTGGTTGCTGCACATTATCTGTGATATAAATTGTATTAAGCTTTCAAACAGGATCCAAGAATAATACCTTTTAAGTTACATAACCCAAAAAATACAAACCATTACATGCAGATTCTTAATGCCAACATGCATTTATTAATATTTATATGAATATACAAGAATTTAAAATGAACACTGAGATTTTCATGAACATGTGCACAAATAAGTCTGCTTTTGGATAAACTGTAGAAAAATACTCATTGGCCATTCAAACCCACTACTTGGGAGAAAAAAAATCTTTTTTTGTTTTTTGTATTATAGAACTCCAGATGTCAGGTGATTTGGAAAAATTACATTTGCTGTAATATAAAACAATACAATATGCTGGTAGAGCACTTAGGACAATATGTTGGTAGAGCACTTAGGACAGCTGGGTTGCCATCTCTTGCGGTCTGTGAGCACTGCCCTAGGAAACATGATTAACAAGTTGGAGTTCAGCTGCAGAACTCATGTTACTGCTTTTTGTTTAGCATGTCATGCATTGAAACAGGAGGAAGATGCACATTTATCACTGGTATATGACAATACACTATTTGCTTGAACTAAAAGAGAGGCAGAAGTATCATATTTAAACTCATTCATGCTTGTGAAAATTTTAAAATTGAATCAGGAGCAACCTTACTACAATTTTGATGGGAACAGTTTTGCAGCAATTTTCTTCATTCATAGAATTATGAACGTTTCTTCCCATTCTGGAAAAACAACAAAAAAAATCCATATTACCAAAATTTTGATCAAGTTCTCTATCAAACTTTAACACAGTTTTTCACAGAGTAATTTAGATTGAAAAGAACTTTCAAGTGCCATCTAATCCTACTTTATGCTCAAAGTAAGACTGACTCCAGAGTCAAGTGAGGCTACTAGGGCCTTGCCCAGTCAAGCTCTTGAGAGTTCCAAAGCCTCTCCAGATGACTTGTTCCAGTGTTTGACCACTATCTTAGTGAAAGTTTTTCTTTATAACCCATGATTTTCTTGCAGCAATTTACAACAACTGACCATTATTCTTTCAATGTCTTCTCTATCTCAGAGAAGACCCTGTCTTCCATCTTCTCTAACAGAACTCTTACAGGTAACAGAAGATCCCTTCAAATGCTTCTCTTCTCCAGATAAACAGTCCAGAGCCTTCAGTCTTCTCAGTATGTCACGTCCTCCAGCCCCTTCACCCTCCTGGCACCACCCTAGCTGTCCACTAGACCGGCTCCACTTTGTTAGTCTCTACTACTGGGAAGAGGCAAAACCAGGTGTGGTACTTTCAACACACGTGCTGGAGAAGAGGGAACAGTCCCTTCCCTCAACCCAGCAGCTACATCCTGGCCTCCTACATGATCAACTTTGACTGCCACAAGAGCATGCAGCTACTTCTCCAGATCCATCTGCAGAAGCCCCTGTCCTGTTGTACACAGAGATTTATTCCCTCCCAGTCAGGTGGTTTTATTAGACTTACAAGGTTTCTGCCAATCCACTCCCCTACCCTTTTGAGGTCCCCTTGGGTGGCAGCCCTCTTCAAGTCTTATGAGGATACATTTAGCCCTGCTATCCATTAATCATTTGAGACATTTTTGTATTTAGCATTATTATGCTGCATTATAACTTTGTACAGAAGTCAGAACAAAACTATTTTTCCATACCTAAGAAACCTGGTTTTGTTATTAATCATCTTGACAAAGCTATTAAGGATGTTTTTAATATTACCGAAAATCAGCATTCTTTGACAAAATTGTTCTGACAGAAAAACATCATCTCTTCTTTGGATTAACACTTACACATAATAGTCTAAGTCCTATTTTTAGCAAGATTTGGGATTTTGAGAATAGTACCTCTCAAGAAGTGGATTTGTTGGAGGGAAATGAAGATGGTGAAGGGCCTTGAGGGGAAGCTGTATGAGGAGCGGCTGAGGTCACTTGATCTGTTCTGCCTGGAGAAGAGGAGACTGAGGGGAGACCTCATTGCAGTTAACAACTTCTTGTGAGGGGAAAAGGCAGGGCAAGCACTGATCTCTGCTCTGTGGAGACCGGCGACAGGACTTGAGGCCTGAAGTTTTGTCAGGGGAGGTTTAGGTTGGACATTAGAAAAAGGTTTTTCCCCCAGAGGGTGGCTGGGCACTGGAACAGGCTCCCCAGGGAAGTGGTCACAGCACCAAGCCTGACACAGTTCAAGAAGCATTTGGACAACGCTCTCAGGCACATGGTGTGACTCTTGGGGCTGTCCTGTGCTGGGCCAAGAGCTGGACTCGATCCTTGTGGGTCCCTCCCAACTCAGGAGATTCTGTGATTCTGCATCAGAAGGACAGATGCAAAACCTGAAGAAATTTCCAAAGAATCTCTGATTGAGGATCTAGTGCTTATGTTTCCTGCGTATGAATTGCAGATTCCTTTTCCCCACTCTGCCAGTAGGGACAGTGTTACAGATCCTCAAAAATTTCTGAAATAGGGCAGAGCAAAACATGCTTTAGAGTAGCATCCTAAAGAGGACAAACCCCCTCTACAAAATGCATAATAATCTGTTCCATGTTTGTCAAGGTATTGAAAGTGAGCTTCTTTAATAACTTTATTCTACCAAAGAACACAGAAGATAAGCCTGATTTTTACAGACTTATTAAGCAACCATCTTCCATTTTATATGGAAACTGCAAATGAATGAGAGATTTCAAATTTTCTGATTTTAGAGCATTCATAATACAGGTATGACCTAGATGAAATAAGCTTTCCCTCGTGGTAAATTCAGTGGGATTTAACATGTGGTGATCTCAGAAGTACCATTACTTTCCCATGAAAGAGCTCCAGCTAAACATGTGATCAAGCAGCTAAGCTGGGGTCTATACTGATTCTCATAGCTGTTGAAGGAATTGTGTTATTAAATGTAAATTGATTTCTCTATTCAGTTTGACAGATACAGACAGTAATTGGTATTATCTATTTTTTCAAGCTTCCACACTCTCCAATAGAGTGCTACCCATTCCCTCTAAAGCCCTTCAAATGTTACGAAGGCAGGGAAAGGCCCCCAGAAGATCATCTGTTTATATCAGTCTTGTAGAGAACAGAGCTTTCTGATGAGAAAGGTGGGAAATGCATCAGCACTTTATTATAGCAGGGGTTATGATAAAGAACTTTCGTTCAAGTAGCAATCTATAAAATGCCTGATGAATTCAATAGTTACTAACTTCTGCTACCACGGTAAATGGCAGCATGTTTCTTCCTGGTTAAAGGTGTAAAATAAGGAAACCAAACATCCAAATTGCCAGGCAATGTTCAACTAAAATAAAGGACTTTTCACATATATTTTCACTTGACAGATCATAAAAGAGAAAATTGGTCCACTAAAAAGTGATAGTAGGGAATTGGCAACAAGGATGAAGATGGCAGATTTGTTAAACAGTTATTTTGCTCCAAACTTTCCAGAGGACAAAGGAGACAGAGCTTCATTTTCTCTTCACAGGACATACTCCGGAGGACTGGAAAACAGAAAACCTACAGCTGCTATTGAACAAAAAAAGCCTCAAGGTGTATTACGGCAAACAAATTACAGCCTGGTTAGCGTAGTTAAGGGAAAAGGGGGACAGGTGAAGAAATGATATGAAGGACATTTAATGAAGACTTTCATGCGAATAATTTGATTCTAAATATCCATTGTGGACCCTTAGGAGTCCTGCTTAAACTAACTTGCTTTCATTCTTAAGACATAATATTGCTGTAGCAGGAGTAAGGGAAGAACTGCAGTGTTTCATACACTCACATTTTCAAAGAGTAATAAGATTCCACACTGAAGATAATTGAATAAGGCAGAGAGTTATGGTACACAGGTTAAAATAATAGCTTTAGGATAGAAAATTAGCTCAAAAATAGGAAACAGTGAAGAGGTAATAAGAGGTGTGAAGGAAAAGGATTTACTAGTGAGGTACCTCAGAGGTCAGGTAGCTTTTAACTAATGTATGCGAACAATTTAGATAAGAGGAAATCTCACCTTTTCTGTGCCTGCTGCAGTTGTTTTATCCACAGGGACTGAACAAGAACAGAATATACAATGGAGACCCAGGATACACAGAGAAGAGGTGAAGGTTGGTCTTAAGTTTGTTGACAAAATAAAAATAGTAAATGCCACACAACCTTGATTGTACAAAGGTATACAAGGATATCACGTGGCTCCAGACAGCTGGGAGTGCAGCTAATGGGAGAGCTGAGACAGCCTGCTTGCAAGCCTCCAATAAACAGAAGCAAGTCAAGTACTGTGGTAGTCACTCAAGATTTATTATAACTATGCTACAAGATAACACTTGTCAGTTTTCTCATCAGTAGATGGACAAGAGCAGTCATAAATTCAGGTCAATATCATGGTCCTCAAAACCTGCAGATACGAGCTGCAGATAGAACCCCTAGGAGCTCATGTGCTCCTTATACGAAATATACCTGCAGCAGAGATGAAGTCAGAACAAGGCTGGGTTGGCCAGCCTTCCCCAGCTTTATAATGGAGACTCCTGACAGCATTTGTCTGAGCAGAAGATTCTTTACTTTCCTGTAGAAGCCAATTCAGGCACGGAAGCCTTGGAAAAACAGAGGGAAAAAGCCCAGTAACCTAACAAAACCCATGTCAAAATCTATAGGCAGTATGGTGGGAGGTGGGAAAAGTGAGGAGGAAGGAGATGCTGCTGCTCTCTTTCAAGGCTTTTACTGGAAGCTTCTTGTGTGCCAAGAGATTCCAGATTGAATTTTTGAGGCTAAAGTCCTGCAGGAATAATTAGCTCTTAAATTTCTGTGGACCTACCAGTCAACAGTGCCACCTACATTGACGTATTATGGGCAGCTTGAATTCTTCTCCAAAAACAGAGGTTCAGGATGAATTCACTCCCCTTATTAGGTATGAAGGTAAAGTGGCTTTGAAGCAACATCAATTTAATCAGAGAGGAGATGAAGCAGGCTGTGCAGAGTCAGATAGCTGTAATTCATACTGAGGGATGAACAGAGAGGCATTCAGCCCAGAAAAATTCTGGATTCTTTCCTGTCATGGTTTAGGAATGTTATTCCCCAATTTAATGTTCCCATTGAAACACTCCAAACCCTGAGCTGGTCACTCATTCCCCACTTCCTCTCCTTCTCCCCGCTGCAGCAGGCTGGAGAGGAGAACTGGAAGCACAAAAGGTAAAGATCACAGGTTGAGATAACAATTTACTGGAAACAGCAATGAAATAAGAAAACAAACAGTAACAGCAATAATATTAATAACAGAGGGCACAAGAGAGGCAAACGATTCACTCGTGAATGCTCACCATGTGGAAAACTGGGAATACATGAATCACAGCCATGCTGCCCCGACCAAGAAGAGACCCTTTTCCCTGTCCCCAGAAAATGATGTGAGGTGCTGTAGGATAACCTCCAGGTCCTAGCCATGCCCCCTCCTGCCTACTGCAAAAATTAACCCTGTCCTAGCTGGAACCAGGACACTTCCTTCTGCATTAACTTGCTAATTTAAAGAAGAACCCTGAGGATTTCTTTAGGCAAGGCACAGAAAAATTTGAACTCCACTTATGCCCTTTTTTCAGAGTCTTAAAAACAAGGAAGAAGTAATTCAGTGTCTCAGCAATGCAGATTTGACACTTGTAGAAGGTCAAGGATTCCAACCTGAATCAGAAACAGCAGAAGCAAGGGGAAACACTTCAGCATGTATATAGTGCTGACCAAGCTGTGTAAGCAGGTATTTTACAGCTGGAATTTTCACAAGGTTGTTACAGAAGAGAGATGACACACAATGATTTATTAGAGAAGCATTCATGCCTTCAGTTTCCTCCCTCACCAATGAGGATATTTAAAATCCATTTAGTTTGCTAACTAGTGTTAGATCTGAAGTGTCTTTACACTTCAATTCAGAATACCCCAGCCTACGTATTAAAGTACTTATCCAACAAACAGACACCCACTGGCTTCCACGGAAGGTTGGTCTGGGTGAGAACAGTAATTTTCAGCAGAATATGGACCTTTGTACAAACTGGCTAAAAAAGATTTTATTCAGTGTCATACTTCAGTGGATTTATGTAATTGGCTTGACAATAGTGTTTTCTATTAAAAATAAATAAATAAATACATTCTATTTCCCACTGTGAGAAATAGTAATCTTATCTCTTATTTAGCAGTGCTGACAGGCCACACGGTACTTTTTCTGAGAAGAGCCTTAAGAATATAGACTTCATACTTAGTCTGTTCTTCAAGGAAAACAGTGACCTACCTCCTACATTTCAATAATTTTTTGATGATTTTGATGAAGAGTTCCTTGGTTTAATAACATCAAGTAGCATTTCCTATTTTCAAGCATTGTGTATTGAAACTAATGCTCAACCTAATTAAAAACATCGTTTTATCCTCAGAACCTGTTCTAATCAATTGTCAGAAGAGGAGTTTGAAATAATTACTTTGCTTAGGCAAATTTTTGAAAAGAGTGGTATGTCAAAGTGACAGAAAAAGCAGCACTTTCAAAGCACCATGGGATTAAGGAAGTTAAACAAAAATATCTTAACATGACTAATTCTACCATAGATTCTTATGTTAGAAATAGCTGAGTGGAGAGAAAATGTCTCCTACAAAATAGAGAGTAATCACAGATATGAATTAGAACACTTTTCCCTCAAGTCATGTGTAATTGATTTCCTCTAAAATAAACAAGGATATTTGAATATTTTTTTTTCCTGAGGTTTGCGGACAGTTTCAAACAAGAAGGAGTGGCAGTAAATCATTGGCACGACTATCTTCCACTGCTGAACATCCTTATTAATGGATACACGTATGAGTCGAAGAAACGTGGGTGTGTAACAAGTTCAAGGCATATACTTGGGGGCAAGTTTGAATTGTAGGTATCTTCCACGGAAATATTAAGATTTGTGCAAATGAAATTTGAAGAGCAGAGCATGTGTGCTCACAAGTTCCTGAACAAACAGCATGACAAAGTTAAAAGAATAGTCTGTTTGGATAAAGAGAAGACAATTCCTGAGATACTGCTCTCAGGAGTAACACAGATGATTGTTAGTTAATATGAAGACCAGAAGACCTGTACTCTGGTAAGGCCACAGCAGAGATGTGTCATCAGCAGGAGGTCCTGAATCACAATAGCATGAGGACAGCAACAAGGCTGCAGCACCTCTTTTGCCATTCCTTTTCCTGGTAAACTCTCATGAACAGACATACTCCTACTAGACAAGGGAAAAATCAGGGAAGGTTACTCCTCATTGTCCAAGATTCCTGAAGGTGCAAGAAGGTGGGATCCTTAAGCAAAGGATCATCCTCTAACAACTGCTGCCTCCTAAAACATAGGAAATCTTGGTTCAAATATCAAGAACCAAAACATCTTGGTGTATATCAAGAACCGCAACAGTAAGTTTTGACTAAACAGCTGGCATCCCTTGTCCTCTCTGCAACATTAATTATCTTGGCTATAACATTTACAACATGCATTTTGTGTTTCACGTACAGCAATACGAATCAACGAAGTCTGAGAAAGTGAGTGTGCAAAATCCCTTCACTCACAGATTTCGTAAGCTAGTACTATATTTTGCCACAGAGGCAGCTCTGAAGAAAGTTCTTCACTAAATCTAGTTACACCTGGGAACAGGTTTAGTTGATAAGTGGAATCTCCTTCACTGAAAATATTTAGGACACAGCCTGATGGGATTCTGGGTTAAAGACTCTAAGACATTGCTTTTAAAAGAGTGCTGAACTGCACAATATCTATAGATGTGCTCCTGCCTTGAATTTATACTTTTTATTATTCATTCATATGATCTCATTTTGGCTTTTATTACACAAGTTTGCAAGTGTATTTACGTTGTTTTAGCCACATGCTGTGGACATCATATTGTATAAAATACTTGGAACTAGTTAAAGGAATGAAATATGGATGAGGTTTGAGATGGGAGTTTTTGTGAAGCATCAGATAATGTTGAAGAACATGTTTGTATTCTGGAAAATGCAAAGTTTTATTGAAATAATAAGAATTTTTTTTTCTTTTTTAGTTTAGGCCTTCTGAGGCATTCATATGAGAATGTTCTGATTTCATGTCACAGACCCATAACCAGTGGACTCACAGATCTGACCACAGGAAAAATCCTTACAGACCCTAAATCTGCACTAGAAGACTCCTATGAATTTCAATATATCTTATGCAATGTCTTTTCTGAGCATGGAAAGATGAAAGACAAAAAAGATGAGAGAACTGATAGCAAAGCATTCACACGAGTGTGATCAGGCTGTCAGCAGTGTCACAAGAGAAATTAAAGACACTGCAAGGCTGGAATTCCCCTCTGTGCTGTATGGAAGTAGCCAGAGGAAGTAGCAGAGTCATCAGTGTAAAGGTACAATGATTCAGATGCAGAAAAACAACATTCCCTGGGCCCACTGTTATTCTCAGAAATGAACTTGTTTCTGTTTATTTTCCCTTCACCATCCTTTCCTATTACTGCCTAAAAATATGTACTTCTAAAATACAACCAAATGAAAGGCTCCTAGGGATAGGAAGTGTAGGTACAAAGCCTGCAAATGCCAATTTTCCACATGAATCATATTTAAAAATGACTTCAGAAAAGATTGCACACTTCTCAAAAGCAATAACTATCACCCCATGCTATGTTCTGTAAACAGCACGAGTGACATTATGCATAATTATGCCTGTCAGGAAATTCTAGGCAAGCCCACTCTACCAGAGCCTTTCAGACAGAAGCTGCAGCAGCTTCACTGCAATGTGCATTGGCCAAAGCATCTAAAGATTTGAGCTCTAATTACATAAAAGTGACATGGGCATAAATCTCATTTTCCCCAGTGCACCCCAGCAAGGGGACTAGGAGAACTGCCTACCAGATATGAAGAGATTAACCACTACGTCATGTTCATCACCTCTCTAGTAAGAAGCTGTTATATTGTGATGAATGACTGTTCAAGAGTCATCCCAAAGGCTGTTTGTAATCAAGAACCTGGCAAAAAAAAATGAAAACAATTTTATACAGAGCTGTGCTGATCCATGATCAAGTTGAAAAACTGAAGAAAAAAACCATCAAACAGACTATGTTAAGTTACTTCTGTGAAGCTCCCTCTGCTCTGCACCTACACAAGGCATGAGGCAGCCTCTCATACAACTTGTAGGCCCCTAATCTCAGTCAAGGGGGCTTTGAGTGTAGCAGCAGCCAGGTATATATGGGGCACTGTATGTAGCGCCGGTACTAGCAGGTGTGTGATGGCTTTCATGCACTCACAGGTCACACTGCCATTGCAGGTATCAGAACCATGCAGCACAGCTGTATTACTCTCACCACAGTAAGGCTGCTGTTTGCATCCACTTCCAGAAATAGTCTGGCCACAAGTGCTGGCATTTTTGCCTCCTGCTCCTTTGAGCATTAAAGATTAGTTTGCAAGGGAACATAAAAAGAGGCATGGGCAAGTTCAGATGAAGTGTGTTCAAAGCTGTGAATAAATCTGTCAACACAGCATAGTGCTGTACTCTGCAGAGATACCTGCACTAACTCTGAAGCAATGTCATGCCATTGTAGCCCTACTCTTATGGAGAAATACTTCCAGCTTGCAGTGCTGTCCAAGACATAACTAGAAAGCACTTTAACACTATCCCAGGTTTGTCTTCAATCACTCTTGCAGTGCAGAAGACTAATCTTGTTACCCTGCAGAATCTGGGCTTTAAAATAAGATGCTACAATGAAATAAGAAATCGAAACAGGTCAAAACTGCAATACTTCAACATGACTGAAGCATATTGTGAACACTTCACAGAGAAAATACAGCAAACCACATCAGCTATAACTGATCAAAACAATATTGGGCTCTATTACTTTTTGTCCCCAATTAGGAATCACCTATTTTACACATTCAAAAATGTATTTACTAGAACACCAGAATTAGGTTTCGAATTTTCATGCTAAAAAGGAACCTGTCATTTAAGCTAGTCTGTACTTTTTCTTGAGCTGTAAGTATCTCCTTGAACACTGAAAAATTAGGTGCAATCCTTTCTGCTGTTCATTCACACCATTCAAAAGCCAATCTGCATGAGGGTGTATAAATCCTGTTTATCAGATTTTTATTTTTGCTCAGAAATAGCACCAGCAGAGTTTTCAATATTTGAGACAAAGCAATTAAGCAAGACATTCTAGAATGGAGGATCTGCCATAGCATGCTTTATATCTAATTGCTTCTCCAATAACTGTTCTCACACACTAATTGCCAATCTCTAGCTATTTTATTTGTTTAGTGTCATCTTACAGCAATATAACGTCTGACCTCCTCTATTTCCATTACAAATTTATAAGTATAATGCATAAATAAGAATAAATACCTTCCTTTTACTGTTTTACAACAGTCTGGCCTTAAATCTAGCTAGTTACGTATTGAAATTACTCGGACTGTCTGTGGGCACCATGAACAGCAGCTCTGGCTTCTGAAACGTATTTTCAAAGACTTTCACCTACATGCACATGGACTCTGTACTTTATGAGCACTAATGCTCACCATTTGCCTTTTAACTATTTCTTCTTTGGGCAGTGCAAAATATCTGATCAACTTCATGACTGTAGACTACCTTTATTGTTTATTTGCCATTGCTCAGGTTTGACTACAGAATAGGTTTCATTACATGGCAACTCAAACTAATGCTATTGAGTACTCAGGAAGATTACAGCAAAATTTCTAAAGAGCTGCTACAGTTTTATTTATTTGCCTTTAAACCAAGATGCTACAGTTTGTGGGTACCAGTAGGCGCAGAAATAAAGCAGTGTATGGGATGTAGCTGAGAAAAGGACTAGTCAGAGCCATTTCTCCAATCCTATCTGGCATTCTTAGAACCTGTGGTAGAGCCTCATGCTCCACAGGACTTCAACAAGTTCAATAATTCTGTCAAACACTAGAAGTTTCATAGCACTTTTTAACAGAAGCAAACCCTTCATGTACCCCTGGAAAGTTTTCAAGTCCTGCATGACTTCATGCTGAATAGATGAGCTTTACATAGACTCCTGCAAGAGTTACTGCACATAAGCCACACTGTGTTTTTCACTCTTATAAGGAATCACAGGAGATTTGTGGCCCTAATATTTTCATACTGAGAGCACTGGACCACTCAAAAATCCTATTCAAAGTAAAGATGAGGTTATGCAGAGATTTATAAAATAATATTGTTAAATAGCTAAAAGTATGCCTCTTTCAAAATCTGCTGTCCATTAAGGTATAACAGAAAATTTAAATCTACTTTGTGCAGCTGCAGCAGACTAGGAAAGTAAAATAAATACTTGTGAGAGTCATTATTAACCACAGTGCAATGTACTGTTCAGTGTCAGTTACTCTCTTCTAGATTAAAAAAAACACCAAAAAACAAACAGAAGAGCCAGTTACAAGCTGATCCAGGGACTGAGTCTTCCCTTCTTTCTAGAACCTGACCAAATCACAGTCACAAGAAGTTGCTTCTTCTTTACTGATCACTAAAATGTCTAGTTCCTACATCAGCCTAGGTAGTAAAGCAAAATTGTGTTTTATACTCTGAGGGATCTAAAGGAAGGTATTGGGGCTGCAGGCCTAATGAGTCATCTTTGTTTCAAACTGCCACAGATGTGCAAATGACATTTCAGTTAGCCAGGTATTTTATAAACACCCTAATCTGTAGCTAGATTAAGCTATTAATTTAAAAACAAAGAGAAAACATGTTTATGAAGAGTCAAAAAGGCATAGGAAACAAGGTAAGCTATTGGGGGTTAACTCCAGTGGTCAGCTAATCACCACACCATTCTAACTTTATCCCCTCCCTCACGCCCAGTGGGACTGCAGAAGAAAATTAAGAGAAAACATATGGGTCAAGACAAGAATAGTTTAGTGAGCAAACAAGACATGAAAGAACAAAGGAACAACATAGGACAGTACTCACTCACCTCCTCCCATGGAGGGACTAATACTCACTCAGACCATGAGTAAAATTCCCTAACTTACCCTCCTCTCAATTTTACTGCTGATCATGATGTGACACAGCATGAAGAAGCTTTCTGGTCGGTTTGGGACATCTGCCTGGTTGCACACCCTCCCAGCCTCTTGCCCACTCCTAATCTCTTCACTGGGCAGGGTGGGAACAGGGCAGAGTAAGGACAAGGCCTTGATGCTGTTCAAACACTGTTCAGCAATACTCAGAACTGTGTTATCAGTGCCGCGTGAGAGGACAGTAGCTAAAAAATGCTATAATTTACTGCCCTGCCTGTTGTTTCTGGTTTATCTTGCTCCCTACCAGAAAGGGGCAAGGTTTTGTGCTTGTTGGTTTGGATTTTTTCCCTCCTTTCTACCCTCCCTTTTAAGAACTGAAAAATCTTCAGCCAAAGTGCTTTAATCAGTGGAAAAACCCATGTGCATGTCTCCTGCCATACCCTGAAACTTCCATTTTATGTAAAGACGTTTTGTACAAAAGCATCAAAGAGATGGAAATATAAGACAATTGTCAGATCCTGAAGCCAGTTCTGATGGCAACCAACCACACAATGATAGCGGGTTTGAGGATCACTGACTCCTAATCATCCCTTACAAGTGTGCTATGCTATGTCCCATACGTACAAACTTGTGGTTTTGCGGCATAGACTGATGCTCAGGTAAGAATGAGTGAAATTTTATGAAGTACAATGTTTTATAGGCTGCAAATTTTTTATCATTCTTTTTTTTTTAATTTGCTTTTGAGAAAAATTATTCTAGGTGCTCTAAGCCAATTTTCTCCTCCTCCATATACCCGTATAATAGCTGATGTATTTCACGGGATACACATATGCAGCTGTTATCTCCCGTGTTCCAAGGTCTACAATATGATATCAAGCCTGTTTCTCTGAACAGTCCCAAACTTTACTACTCTCAGAGAATGATCTCATTTTGGACTAGTGTTCAGCATAGTCTTTCAAAGAGATAGCACCTGAAATCAGTCACCTATGTCTCATATGAGCAGAGGAGGGGAAGACATTGCAGGGAACTCTTGGTCAGTCGAGAGCCCAGATGAAAAGCTCCCCTTTACCCAAGGACAGTACAGGCTATCAAGATCCCACAGTCCTAAAAAAAACTTTAACTTGCTTTCAGAGTCAAAGTAGGTAGCAGTTGTCTCAACTGATCCTAATCTTGCTCCTTGCTTTAAAGCCTTTCTCCAATCAGCCATGCATCAGTGGCAGAAATATGCCACTTCACTTGGCAATAGGGAACTGTTGATTGATTGCTGTACAAACTGTGCTGATTTACATGATTTTACCATAGAGACTAAAGGTAATTTATTTTAGGTGGCTGGGAGGACATCAGATCCTTGTAGCATGCTCTGAACTTTGCTTTACCTGTCTTCAAAAGAAATTGAAATAATTTCATTTACATAGTTATTTTAAAATTGGGTCCCAGTTAGTTAAATCTCTCATTCCGACAAATTGCCAAGCGATTTCTGAAAATAGGTCATTTTGAAGACATACTGTTCTTTCAGTCCACCCCCTACAATGGCTTTTTCTAAACCAGAGATTCATATTTGCTACATTATCATAAGAAATAAAAAAAAGTCATTAAGCAAAATCAATTTCTTAAAGGAACATCTTTAAAAATGTATGAAATGTACTTTACTGTCATTGGCTTTCAATTAAAACTGACAAAAGTCCACAAAGGCTATGTTTACAAATGTGACAAATTCAAGTGAGAAGGGCAAGTGAGATTAACCAAAATTCATAATAATTCAGACTGGATGCTGCCTTGCTTAATATTTTCCTGCTGTGCTCTTTTTGAACTTTCCATTATGCTTAATAGGATTCGTTTGGGATTTAGGATTAAAGGATTTATGGGCATTCTTACAGAGATCACCTGAATTTAGTGGTAGACCCAAGACATAAAACTAATCTCTGGAAGTGTATCAGGTTATGCCACATTTTAGAATATTGTCTCGTGGAGCTTGTTTTCCAACTGTACACTCCTAAAGCATTCAAACCTAGAAACTGGAAAGGACTCCTTCAAAAGATTCAGTGAAAGTTGATCATATGGACATACATATAGTCATAATTTTGCCCTGAAAAATCCACTACACCCATAAAAGACAGTCTAATCTTGTCAAAGTCGGAGACGTTAAATGACAAAGAGCTGAGTGCCAGGTGGGATGCAATAAATGGCAGCAAGACAGCAGGTCTTCACAGCTGACAGCCTGCCTGTCCACGGAAAGCAACTCCAAGGAAGAGAGAGGGCAGTGACTGTGCCCAGAAAGACCCTGCTTTCAGACATCTTGAGCTTTCTCTGTTCTTCTAACAAGTCTGGAGTCAGGAAAATTTTATTAGCTTTTAATGGGTCCCCTGGAAACAGGTGTAAGGACAGATGAACACCAAGACCAGCAGAATTGCAGCTGCCTGTCTCACCTTAGACACAGGGAATTGGATGAAGCAGAATTACCATAACCCTCAAGGAGAAGATAAGAAAAATGGAAATATGGAATGTACTGAGTGCCAACTGCATTGAAAGGTGCTACGAGTGGGATCAGTCTGTAAGCATGACACTACCCTTCAACATATCTGCCCAGTGCTATCCTCCAGAGTCATCACAGTCCAGTGATGGAATATGACAAGACATCTCACATGTATTTAAGCTTAATAACTGTAACGCTGGTGAGAACAGAGCAGCATTCTGATGGCACAAATTGCCACAGTCATCATTACACTGATCATAGTCTTATATTTAATGACAACAGAGTTCCTGCATATTGTGTGGGAGTCCATCAAACCATTTACCTCCTATTTATACGAAGTATTTTTCCCCCTCTGCGATGTAGGCAAGGACAGTCAGGGCAAGGACCCTGAACTGCTTTAGTTACAGTCACAAAGCAGTACTGAAATTTCCCTTGTTGCTCTATTAAGTGCAGGCTGCTGTGGCTCCTCAAGTTGTCAGAGGGCAAAAGAGGAAAGTGTAGAGTTAGCACCAAGAGGGTTCTGCATGGGGGAGCAAACACTGCAGCAGCTGGAAGTTCAGCAGCACCTGAACTCGCAGAGGAGGAATGCTTCCAGAAAACTTACTCCCTTCTTGCCTTCACCCATGCTAGAGGGAAATCCAGGACAGCAATGCAGCATCACAGACTGTTTATCCAGACACACTTGCAAGGGGTGGGTGTGACAAGCTAGCTGGGAAATACACCTGCAGAAAACCATGCACAACTCCAGGCTGCCATCTTTTTCCAAACCCTGCATAATCTGGAGTCACGTCACCAATGAATATAAATCTTTCCACTACAATCTGAGTCACATTGCTCACACTTGTCTCCCACCTTCCCAGAGTTATTACAGCAGCTGAAAGGAGGGGCAGCCTTTAAACCATGGTGAGATGACTTTGACTATCAGCACACTGTGCGTTTTCTGAAAGACTGGCTCTGCTATTGCACTCCTGTTTATTGAGATTATATGGCACTATTGAATTTTAAGAGCAACTGCAAGTTTCTTGTTTTGTCACAGTGCTCTCATACTTTAAGACTTTATGTGAACCTTAGGATGAAAGCATTTTCTTTTTAAAAGAACTAGACTTTGTACCACATGGTCACCAAGGCTAGTACAAAAGTTATCTCCCCCACCCTTATGTGCATTTACCATTAGGTGACAGGCCTCCCTGTCCAAAGCTCTGCAGTATTCTCTTATACAACGTGTTCTGTGAAGCGTAGAAGGTGGCGAGGTATTGAAGTGCAAATCTGCAGTTTTTGTCCTTGGAAGCCCAGCACAGCTGTATGGGCACAACTTGCATCTTCCATCTTCAGACTAGTACAGCTTTCTCTCCTTCCATACGAAGAGGTATATCTGTGGCACACAGGCACCACTAGCCACTGCCTGTGGTGGGCTGAGCATACTAGCAAAGCTAGCCACTGCAGATTCAGACCTCAATAAAAGCCCAGAGACAATGCTACCTACAGTGTAACTCCAGAGTACACTCAGAAGACCCAGGCAGGAAGCTAGGGCAGCAGAAAACAGACCCAGGTGAATGTACACTTACAGCATAGCTGTAAGGACTGAATTCCCCAGTCTGACTTGAACAGAAGCCACGCAGCCCATGGGCAGGTGTAGGTTGTGGTCCCATGTGAAGCCTGGTAAGGGCAACGAAGGGTTATTAGAACAGAGGCCTGTCAACAGATCTGCTAATGTCTATTCTTTCTGGGGAACTTGGCAATAAACACCAGGAAGAGTTTAAACACATAGAAGATTGCCTTGAGAAAGCTAGCAATGGCCAATGCTCTTAGGGGCTTGCTCCTGCAGGCAGGTCCTTTCTGCAGGGCTCATTTCAGTCCACTCATAGCTTTCTGAGTTGCTGCAAACACTGTGTAAAACCACTTGGCTCAAAGCTCCTCTGAGATGAGGCTGCTTACTCTCTCCTTTCTGCCCAGCAATCCTGTGCTCTTCCAAGCTCTTTGCTCTTTATCCCGTTGTACCCCACTGACCCTTCAGCTCCAACAGATAATTTTAACTATGATTTGCTCCTTGGGTACACAGATTTGTCACCTTTCCTATACTTTTTTCTGTGACTTTATAAGAAACTTTACCTATAAGCACTTTCCACTTGCATTTCTATGAAGGACCTCCTGGGTCCCCTTCTTGGGCTTTTTCTGGTTTGTTTTATGCAGGGATTCTGCTCTTTGGTCTCCACAAAAATCTTGAATCATTTTTTTGTCTTTTCTCTGTGTCATTTAGGAAAGCTGGGCTCATGTGTCATTTCTGCTAGTTCTGTCCCAGCTGTCTCTATCTGGACTGAGACTCCCTAGCCTTTAGCTAAATGCTATGCTTGCAGAAGGAGAAATGTTCCCAGGCCTTGTTTCCCTGAGGGGGAATGGCATAGCCTGTAGTCCATCACACACAGCAGGCACAGTGACAGGGTGCCTGCCCCCTACTTACTGTTTTACTGTTTACAGTTTTACTGCCAAAGGTTAATGAACACATTGTTCCAGGTCTAGAAAATACATGACTCGTTCAGCAGTTTCAGCCCTTTCTCCCTTAAGCAATTTCCACAGGAATTCTGAAACCAGTATCCACTTGACAGGTGCTATCCTCTTTCATTTTCCTTTGCCTAAGTCTTGGACCACGATACTCCAACATTATTTCAGACTGGACAGCAAGGCTTTCTTCACTATGCTATAAACTTCAAAGGCTCTAAAAGGTGTTGTAATAAACTCTTTGAGACTTTGTCTGCAGTAGATAGTAGGTAATTATCCTTTTCCTGTTCCTTAGCTCCCCACATCAGCCAAAACTTTTCGCTTGCATTAAAAAAGGTATTGAGAAACTATTTTCTTTAATATTTTGGAATATAGATTGCAATATCCATCTCAGTACTGAAAACCCTTGCAAGGAGGCTTCTTAATAGGATTTCAATCAATATTTTAGGGATGCACACCAAAGTCAGACATGTGAAGACACCAAACTACTGAGTTCAGCTTAGTTCAGCCAAGAGTCTGGTATGACTGGGCACATACAGAACAGATTATTAGGAACCTAAATAGCTACTTCTATAAATAGGTGACTGCTTGTGATGATGTTAGCTTAATATAAGAGGTTACTGCCTTCTTCAGCTGGAAAATGTTTCCTCAACAGAAAGTACCTGATGGTTAGTATGATCTTCTATTCTGCAGAATAATCAAGTTCACTTGAAAACTTTTCAGGGTTTATTGCACATTGTAATAGAAAAAGAGCTGTTGTTGTGCCTCAGCTGGGAGGAAGTAGTTTCCATTAGGTGTGTAATAAGTTGTATATGTACTTTTGTCTGAGCGGTCATGGAAATGGACAGCCATATGATTAGTTAAATAAAGTGGTGTGGATTGTTTGCTTTTGGACTGGGAAACTTAAATTACACTGCTCTTGAACGTTAGGCAACAAAGTACTTTTCTTTTGGATCTGGCTCTTGCTCATAGTCCGAATTTCAGAATCCCATTGGGGAAAGGAGGCAGGTTTGAAAGATGTAAGAGTTTTAAGTCCTCTCATTGTGTTGTGTTATATAGAAAACATCAAATTAATTTCATTGCAGAAGGTTGCATCATTTCATTGATGTGACTCACGTACTGTTAGAGTTGCTATTAAGCCTGAACTGAGAAGGACACTATGCATATTTTACTTATTACTTCTCACAGGGATTGGTTTCCTTCATAAATGGGTATGCCTTGTATATACTGAAATGTGAGTAAGGTACTTCATTCAATGAGTCATCTTCACCTTCATCCCTCCTAATAACTTCTCATTAGGAGACACATTCAATGCCAAAGAACTGAGATGACTTTTCCTCAATACTCTCTCTCTAAGAGTGCTGCATGCATCTGAAGGCATATCTAATGATCACATGTAAGGAGTTGCAAGTAAACTCACCCACGTTTTTAGGCAACTAGAAGCCAGGAAATCTAGTTAGACAGCAGTGAGTGGGAGGTAACAGATTCCAAGCTGGTTTGCTCAGTCTCAGCAGCACGCTGCCCATAACCGTAGTACTCCCAAGTGAATGTTTTGAGCACAAGATGAACTTATGTCCATATGGGATACATTGGAACAGCATGTAGAAATGCCACAAAAGTGACTGTACACTAGAAACATCAGAACTGGTTCAAGACAGCAGAATAATATGAAAGCTCCAGTTTATTGCCATAGACACAACTCATAAAGGCAGATCAACTTTTATTACACCAGAGGAATGGGGATGTACTGAAAACGTCCTGTAAAGGAAAAGGGAGACAGCTAAGGCCATCCATTCCTGAAGACTAGACCTGAGCCAACAGATAATATGTCTAAATTGATAGTAGTGCCCAAAAGTGTGTTCAACAGTCACATCTGCATCTCTGAAGTCTCCAGATTCTTTTGTAGACCCCCTGACATGTCTTCCATGATAGGATGTTGCGATTTACAAATTATCCCATGTCCTTTGCATCTGTGATTGTGTGATATTCAAGCAGCAAGTGCTGCTTCAAATTATCTGCTCAAGACACAACCCAGTATGATCCAAATGACGGATTTTAAATCCTACAGATCCCCAGCCTCCTCTCTGGACTTGCTGCATTGCTGTTCACTATTTCCAGTCAGCTACATACAGTATGAATAATAAATATCTCCCTCTTCAGGTCTCTCTCCACCTGCCATGCAGACACACCTCTCTAATCCTGTCTGTGTTGTCTCTGTGACTGGTGTGCATGGATTTGGGTGCTCTTTTCCTATTTGGCACAACTATTGTCCAGAAGCAGATCTGATGTCTCACAAAGGCAGCACTGTTCATGGGCCTGCTATCAATCACACCTCACCTGCAGAGGTGAGGGCACTATCTCAGCCAGAGCTCTCTCACTGCCCATGGAAGCAAAGCCATAATTCAAACCTGACAGGATGGGTGGACATGCAACACATGGGAGTAAAACATCACCGCGTACACAAAGAAGACATGTAGATTAAGCAACACAAAGAACCCAAGCATAATTAAAACTATGCAGTTGGAGGCTGAACCATGCCCTCCCTGAATGATTCCATGAATGCCATTTCTGGTCATCCATTTTGCTTCATTTTTTCTCTCCTCCTGCCAGCAAAATGCTGCCAGTTGCAGCATCAAAGCTGATAACGTTAAGTGATGGTTTCCAAAATAGATGTTCACCTTTTTTCAGGAATGGTCGTTGTGTCTTCCTTTACTTATCCAGGGAACCACCAAAACTGGCTGGAGAGCTCTGCATGCCTGAGACAGTAACCACTAGTGTCATTCCTTTGTTAGAGGAGTGCCTGATTCTGGAGCCCTCGACTGTGGAAATAGTGCTTTGAAGCCTTGGGCCAGCAACAGATGGAGTCAGCCAGCACCTCGAAGGGGTGAGGCTGTCGGGACTATGGAGAGGAATCACTGCTGTAATTCTCTTGAGGTTTTCACCACTGGTACAGGGACAGAAAATGTTCTTCAGTGAGCAGTGTTAGAGCTGTTTGCTTGGCTCAAGCTGACAGAACTGGATCACAAAGCTTGTTACAGACACAGACAGCCCACGTATTACAGCTGTTGTTCATGCATGTTTTGTCTTGGAGTCCTCCTTTCAAACCTAACTATTAAGTGACCAGTTTCTCTACATGGCTGTGTCATACAGGTCTATGTATTGCTACTCTGATGGCCTTTACATTGTTGATAATTAGATTCACTTAACAAATGCAGAATTAATGAAACACACAGAAAGAATGATTTGTGTGGTAGGGAAAGAAAAAAAGGGATATTCATTTCACAGAAATATTGTTATATCCTAGCTATGTCTCCTTGAACCTCTTTCTCTTCATATTTAAACTTTATAGTGTAGTACAAGGTACAGAGTTTCTTTTCATATTCCAAGTTTACAGCTGAACAAATACATATTAATATAGAAGCTGTAATGTATTCTAAGTTAAGCTGTCATAAAATCTAGGGCTTTTCACATCATCACTTTTGAAGGTCAGTGCCACAGAGAAGAAGCAGCATCTGTACTGGATCACCATGAATGTTTGTAATACATTGCAATAAATACTGCAATATATTTCATTTTTATACGTTTTTGATGAAGAGGCAAAAGTGCATCTTCAACAGTAGCTTTTCAAAAATTGCTCATCTGTTTGGAACGGCTGTAAAAGAGATTGAAGCTAAACATTATTCATAGATACATTACAGCTCCTCACTGAGACCAGAGCTGAAATGAGAAGAGTTTTTCAATGATATTTCATTTGGAGTATCGATTTTTCTGAGCTTGTCCCACAAACCTGCTGCATGAGTGTTCCAGACAAATATAAGAAGATGTAGATTATCGTAGCTGGCTTTCTTTCCTAAGTTTGTTTTTCTTCTTCCAACTGGATTGTAAGTATTTTGCTCATTTTGGGCTTTAATTCTCCTAGAATGCCTAACAAGGAGGGTGAAGACTGCTCCTGTGCAGAATTTTTTTGAAAGTAAGACTATAATTTGCTTTTCAGAGAGTGCCTGAATCAATTCGGAAGAGATGTGTGGAACACTTTTGCACCTCACTTCTGCCCAACAATGAAGAGTAACAGTTTTTTTACCGTGAAATACTTGCCAACAAATTAGGTTGCTGGGTGCAGAAACCTGGAAAAGTCCAACCAAAAGGTTACAAACATGGCAATAGACTGCTCCATCTGGGCAAATCTGGTCTGTTGAGAAATCTGACCCTGATTTTTTATTTGCAGCAGATTCCCTAGTACTTAAGCTTTACAGAATTTACTTTAGGGCTGCCTAAGGACGGGACTGTCTCTGAAACTCCCTTATGATCTGGTCAAATGATCTCATCAGGTCACCACAAGGCACAGTGACAAAGGAGCAAGGGGACTGTACTGCAGTTACTTCTCATGATAGTTTAACCTTGAGGAATTGAAGTCAGTCTGACTCCTGGAGTCAGTCTGATTCCTGGCAGTGTAGTGAGCTCCTGGAGTAATGGAACACCCTGCTTTTAATCTGTGTTCCCATGTGCCTGGGGGATGCTGGTAAAAAGACCACTGCAGGTTTTCAGCAGTTTCTAAAATGAAAAAGTCGATGGAAAGAAGAAGAAAAAGCAGTCAGTGACTTCAAGTTAGGGTTCTGTGTGCAGGACACCAGGACACAGAGGGCGGTGTGAGCGTCAGCAGGCTGCATGGGCATGTCTTACGTGCTCCACCTTGGTGCAGCTCTGTGTACACTTCCAGCAGGGAACTAGGGCATTCCCTACTGGCTTGTGCCACCCCACTCTCTTTGCTGCCTTACAAGGGCTTACACAAAGTTGCCATTTTTGGCTTTGCCCATGGATTGCGTTCCTTGAGGGCAGTCATCTCGTCCTGATGCAGGACATCAGCATATAAATTTTTAACCAGGAAGCAAATAGGCTTTATGGGGAACCTCTCCCTCACAGCAGCTCCAAGCCTGACACAAAAAACTGAATGTAATTGTCCTTTTTCCTCTTGGATGACAGACCACAGTCAGTTGAGTCCCTAAAAGAAACACTGCTTTTCCATTCCATAATAACTTATTTATTTCACTGTACATTGGATTCTGCAAGAACAGCCTATTAACTACAGAATATCAACACATTGCACATGTTCCAGAAGAAACTGCATTAACAATAACATAAAGTAGTTACAATTTTATGAACTCACAGTCCTGTGAGATCCTTTATTAAAATGTGGCAAGTTGAACACGGGATATTATATTTGGATCTGCCTTAGATAAATAAAATGAAAATGTCAGAAAGGCTGGTTTGTTATAGTTCTGTGAAGTACTGAAGTGGTTTCTCAAACATTTCACATTATGATGTGAAAACTACACACACACACACCAAACAACCAACCAAATAAAACTTTGAAGTTCTACCTTTTTTCATCCACATTCAGAGTTTTCCAAATTCAAAGAATCTTATTCCATGAATGCAAAGACAGTGACCAAGATGTGCAAGTATCTCAAATTTGGGGTGCCTGTATCACTATTAAAACACTTGGATGTGATTTAAAAAAAACAAACCAAAAAACAAAAAAAACAAAAACAAAACAAAACAAAACAAAACAAAAAAACCCAACCCTTGGAAAAAATGCTTCTGTGAAAAAAACTTCTTGTGGAAACATGGGGCTTTTAGCTAACTTCTTTGTCCCAAATGGATTGCTTGCAAGATGTGTTTGCTTACCAAAACTGCATGAAAAAGAGTGCCAAAATAGCCAAATGACCCCAAACTTAACATTTTGTAGATGGCATGTTATCTGTAATAATTACAACCAAGGTTTAAGCCTTGCTTATTTTATACCTGAGCTTACTACTTTTAAGGTATGTCATCTACCAAATTAATATCTTGCCTCTGTGGCTTTTCACAAAAACTTTGAAAGACATTGGCTTGAGCCCATGTGAAAAGTGAAAAATCATTTGAATCCAATAAAAACACGAGAAGTTCTTCATTCCATAGATGATTTTCAATTTTAGGAAAAAAAACAAAAAAAAATCAGAAGGGAAAATAAATGAAAAAAAAATTCAACTCTGAGATAGCTACTCTAGCTGAAGGAACTCCTAAATTACCATTTAGTTATGAGAAGCTAACTAGGAGCAATTTTTCTGGGTTTTTTTCATTACATTTTTGTTTGAAATTGCATAGAAAGTGTAGGCATAAGTGGAGACAATAAGCAGGTAAATATTGAGCAGATTTATTTGAAAGTTTGTATCTTCTCCCACTGATAGCAGCAATAAAGCTTTCAGCAGTGTAAAACTCTCAAGAAACATTCCCTGAAACTATGGCCAAATGGGTCTATTTTTCACTCAAAGTGTGTACCGTGTGGGGGCCATAAACTGCCACAGGGTCACATTTAACAGGGGAACCAAGCTAAATAAAATAAGAACCAAGCAGGTAACTTAGTCTTCAGCCTTCCCCACCTTCCCACCCTAATATGAATCTTAGTGATTTGAAAACCGAGTTGCTTTTGCTTTATAAATAAATAAATCGCTTGCTTTGACACTTGGTGAATTTAGCTGGAGGCAAAATGAGATCTTTTGAATACTGTTTGTTCTTGCACTGTTTCTGTCAGAAGCCCAAAATCTAGGAATAATGGAGTTTAAGAGAGACACTTTCTTATGAGATCTATAAAGAATTAATAGGTAGAGCGTATCTCAAGTTCAAAAAACCAAAGAAAACATCCAAACCTATGCAGATGGTAAGTGTAAGGTGGGAGCTTACATCTTTAATCTGTTAATGTCTGTTGACACACTCTCATTGTTGTTACACAGCTTCTGGATGGACTTGCCACTCATGTCACTGAGATAGATTTTTTGTCTACGTAATTCTTTCCGTGCAGTGACCACAGATGACTAATGATTTTTGGATTAGATTTATTAATGCTTTGCACTTGTTTCTGTTACGGTGTGTGTTTGGACAGAGGAAACAGAATACCCTCAGGTTTTGTGGTTGGTTTTTTCCTCCTTTCATCTTGACAGCCTTGGTATTGACAAAATAAATAAAGAAGTTTTTTTCAAGACCAAGAAAAAGGCTTCTGCAGTACCCTAAGAAATTATATTCAATATATCATTTCTCCAGTTTTAATGAACAAATTTTCAAAACTTATGGTGCAAAATTAATAAACATTTCAATGCAAGATTTAGGAAAACATAAAACTCTGGTGTCACAATTTCTACACGTCTGCATATCTATTAGGGACATAATTATTTAATTAAACTGACCTGCTTCAAAGTGGCAAATTCTAGTGCTGGACATTTAATTCTGAAAAGCCTTTGACTGGCCAACACTTCAGTTCTCTTACAGCTAAAAATCATTATCTGAAATGATCGAAAATAATCAAACCCTTGTTCTCTTGTAAGAAGCGAAAATGATCCTGTCCTTTCACATTGCTCCAAAAATAAACCGAAATAAATACTGCAAAACAGAAAACTCACAAAACTTCATTTCCTATTAATGGAGATTGTTGTTATAATATCCTGTGCTCCTCATGTAAATGTGTTTATTGTAATCATTACATGGCACTAGCATAAATATCAACACAGCCTGAATGCCGATGTTTCTTCAGAGGTTGTTAGTTAAGGAGACATTAAAATGTATTAGGAGAAGTGCAGCCATTTCTTTGCCTTTCCTGCTCAATATTTCAATTCCATTTTCACATCATCCTGATGATTTTTCTTACACGGGGCTCTCAACAAAGGTTGTAATTACCCTTCAGGAGAATTCAAGAACCACTGACAGGCCCAGAAGAATAATTGTTGCAGCAATGTGTATGGGGAACAGAAAGAAGGCAGATCATGCCAGGTATAGATGACACTTTTCTTTGAGAAGATACTGGCTTTCTGTAGACAAGTGAAATGTGTTAGATCCAATTTGCCTGAATTACAGTAAGGCATTTGGGGAACTCCTGGGGTAAAGAAATTAGGAATTAGGAAACTGAAAGATGGGTCAGGAAGTCAGGGGGAGACGAGTGACAGTGTGGTAAATAAGGAACTTTTACAGTAGAGGGGTGCCATTAGGAGAACATCTCAGGTCTTAGAAAAAGCTGTTGTCAGCTTTTCTTTAATGACCTTTATGCAAGAAAAATACTTCTAACTCTAACAGTAAAATATACATATGCTGCAGATCTGGAAGACATTGCCAGAAAGTATAAAAGGATGCAGAGACAGTTTGGAAAAACAAGACAATAATCCGATGGGGTCATTAAAGAAATATCTAATATTTATCAGAAAAAGCCATTCTAGCAAGGTTGAAGAGAATAATACTTCCTTACAAAACCCTGTTTAGAGTTTATCTAGAATTCAAAACACGACTCTAATCAGAAAGGCTCAAGAGAAATGAATTCAGTGTGACTACTGCGATGGCAGGAGGAATAAAGAAACTATGCTGCTAAGTCAGAACAGAGGTGTCTGCCTTGCTGAAGAAACAAAAATCTGCACTAAAAGAGAACACACTTTGAGTTTCAGAGCTGTGAAAGTTTGGGCTATTCACTGTTTCTGTTTCAGGTAGATGTAAATTGCCTTTTTTTCCCCCGGCGTTGCGGTGACCCAGCCCACTTTCGAGCTGCGTGTCAATCATGACATCCAGTGGGTGGATTTTCTTGCCCAGGACAGTGGGTCTGAGGGCGAGCCTGAACGTGACTCTGAGGGAGACGCAGAAGTGTAGAATGCACCTCCCAGGTTGTCACTCTAAGAGACATCTCCTCCCCTGTTCCATATTATTCTCATGTTCATTTATAGACCTGCTGTTTATTCAATTAGCTTCTAGAAAGTTCTGTCTTGTTGCGATTCTCATTGGTTCGTTTGAATAGGACCCTCCCTAGAGATTCTGTCATTGGGTACCTGTCACTATATGTCATTCCTTTATTGGTTTATCCCTTTGTTCCGCCCATATCCACTTGCCATATAAAAGGCTGTGTAACTGTTTCTCAGGGTTCTTTGTTGCCTATCATCCTTGCTTCTCTGTTCTCCCGGCCCTCAGGGTGGGAAATAAAGACTTGGATTGCTGATACAAAGAGTCCTTCTCTCCTCCTTTACCTCCGCCGTCGCAACAGTAGCATCAGACTGCTGCTAGCTCCGCCTAGAGCCAAAGCAGATTGCTCCATCCGGAGCCTCTGTTCGACTGTCCTGCTGCTGGGGCACTTCAGGCAAGTTGCTTGCTTGGCCTCTGGGCGGACGAGCAGTCAGCGGCACTCCAGGGTGGTCTTATCTTACTCTCTGAAAGTGCATCTTAAAAATAAAACAGAAATCAATCAATGTCTCCCTATGATTTTTTGAAGCACAAACAAGAACATCTTTCTGCCTGGTTAATACTTCGGTAAGGCTGGTCTGCAAAGCCCATTTTACTGAGTCCATGTGTGTTCACAGTGCAGAACTAACTCATACAGACTTATAACAAGCAGAATGTATTAGAAAAAGATTCATAAATAAGTATTTCATATGCTCCTTAATCAATATTTTTCCTTCCTTTTCAAATCCAAGCAAATGTCACTTCATTGCTACTTGCTATCCAACACGTTGTGACATGCATTCTCATTAAATGATTCCTTATTAAAGTAGTAATTCCTTGAAGTCTTCATCTATTTCATTCCTAACCTTGGAAAGAGCAAAGTTGCTTTTTAATGAGCACCATAGCTTTCTGATTCCTTAAATTTCTTAGTTATCCGTACTGAAATTTATTTTTCGATTGCTAGAATAATGCAACACTCTGACAGCATATATCTAATACAATTTTTAACTGAATTTGCTGCAAAATTCACCCAACAATATATCCAAAAATCAGAACCAAATACTTCTCATCTCTCACTTTTTAGTAAGAGTTGTATATTTAAAGGTATGCCTATTCGTATACATGTCCAAATACAACAGGATAGAGAGGGCAGGGTTATTGCCTTTAGAGAAATACTTTCTTCATTCCCTGTTCCCACTTCTCTCTTCCATTGCATATGTGCACTTTTTCCTCCTCATTTCTTGCCTTTAATCCATGAGGTTGCAGACACTTTGCACAAAGAATCAGGAATAGTCTTCCTGATGTTTGATGTACCCACTACATGTTGAAAATAATAGTCTTCTTTTGTTTCTTCAAGAGCCAGGCTTCTGAAGCACAGAGTACCAAATGACATTGATGCATGGCAAACATTCCCTGAGATTAATTACAGATTGAAGGAAGTGAAGGGAGAAAAGTAGAAGTCATAAAATCCACAGAATGCTTTTGAAAGAATCAATGGAATAAATACACCTGCTTGTGAGACAACTCAATGCATCATCTTGCCTTCTGAAAGTATGCAAAGCCATTTTCATCCCCCAGTCTTGCATTTCCTTAACGAGTTAACAAGGAGTTCTGTTAAATGAGATCCTATTATACAAGCTAAAGACCTAAACGATATTTGATTTACTATCCATCATCTTACTATTCAAAATTCAGCTTTAGAAAACATCATAGGTAACATGTCTCAAAAAGAAAAATTCTCAATTCCTGTCTTGTTCCTCTCATTCCTGCTTCTAATGTGGTTTGCAGTCTGTCAACCAAATGCAACATATGCAGGCACACAGAGTGACAATGACTAACTGACTGCTGAATTATCCATTCCTTTTGCTCAGTCTAGTCACTCACAGCATCTATTCCCAAAACGTGGAGGAAGATCAAATGGCCTCTGGTTGGCTTAGTTTTAGATCATCTGGATCTGCAACCAATAGTAGCCGATTTTAACCATCTACAGGATTGCATTGAATACCATCCCAAACTGCTAAACAAAAGACTCTTTTATTCATGTGGGAAAGACAGCATATCCTTGTGGACACCTTAGAAAATACATCATAATTTGTTATGTCACAGAGTCACGCAACACTCCTAAAGAAAGAAAGGATGCTGTGACAGAAGGTACTGAATTAGTCCTTACATGACTTCACGTTATGACATGCTTTTTGTATGATCACAAGAAGTGATTTACCTCTCTGTGCCCTTTTTGTAAAACAGGAATAAAACCATATTTTCTTATTCACTTTTTTTCTTTCTTCCCTGGAGCATGAGCTAGTACGATATGAATTGCACCCTTTGAGTATACATAGAGCTGTGCACAGCAAGACTTTTCTGCGCTGTGCCATCTGAATAAAATACCTGATGACATTCAATGAACACTGTTGTTTTCAGAGTACCTTTGGTATTTTGAAAAGGTTCCTGTTATGTTCTAATTTCTAAGCAATAGCATGATCCCACTCCTTCTAACACTCCAAACTACCCCTGGAGAAGATGTGCAAGATTAAAGCTTATGAAAAAAGTATCTCCAGGCCTACATACACTTAGAATCGTAGAATGGTTTGGTTTAGAAGGGACCTTAAGGATGTTCTGGTTCAAACATCCCTGTCCTGGGCAAGGTCACCCTCCAGTGACACCTACTATGTCAGCCTCTTTCCTGACATGTGTTTCGTAATCTCCCCTTAAGCTTTTCTAGCCGTGGAGTCTTCCCTGCACCCTTTAACAGGGTGCTTATTCCACTGTTTCATTTTCTGTTGGCTCAGCCATGAATGCCATTGACAACATGACACTTGACATGTGGTTGCAGATTGCCCCAAATATCAGTATTCCTTTCTTTTTCTCAAGGGCCATATTCAAAGCTGCATTCAAGATAAATTCTGTATTAACTACTTCTTCTTGATGCTCATGTAGAAGAGATTCTTTGACAACCATCTGCTGCAAGAAGTTGTTTTGTATCCTTCATCTGATCTCCTGAAAGATCCTCTAGAACTCTTCCCATCTTCAGCTCTTCAACTACTGCAATATACTGTGCCTTCTTTTACCAAATTTTCTGCAACTGCTTCTGTTTCTGCACTTGTATTTCCAGAATTTACCTCTTACCCCTTCAGTTTCTTCCTGAAGTGGAGGAGTTGTCTCCAGTCCCTCCTGTATGTTCAATAGCAGCCTCATTGGAACAAGTTCACTGATGATCATGTCTGCTGTTGGCTCACGTTTGTCTGGCATGTATGTTGTCCCACAGATGTACAGGCTGCATGGTATTTTCTATACCCCAAGTACACTTTCTGTTTCATTTTTGTCTTTTTCCGACTTACCGCTAGGTTAAAAGAAGAGGTTATACAATCAAAGTGTCTGGCTCTAAGTTTTCTGTCAAATCCTGTTTCAGTTGGTGACAGATCAAATTTAAAGGATGTTGCCCTGAAATTCAAAAATGCCAAATTGGAATCTGACTTTTTTCACCTTTTTAAAGCATTCTCCTGTCATTTTCTATAGCAGTATCCTTAACACTATTGAGCTTGGACACCCTGGACTTGAAGTAAAATACTATTGTCTTACTCCTCAGAAAACCATTTGGTCTCATAATCACTAAATGTGGTCTTTTAACGATCATAGCAATATTTAATATATCCCATTTAGTAAGCACTAAAATTCGACATCCAAGAGACCTGGTTTTCTACTGATGCTACTTTTAGATAGCAAAAATAATTGACAGAAGTATGTTACTCTTATTTCATCAAAATAACCTTTTGATACACCTTGGCTTGCTTTTTTTTAACCTTCCTTCATACACATTTGTACTGGGAGTTATTCTCTCTTGCTCTTTTGTTCAAACATTCCCTATTTTAACACAACTAACTTTGCTCCAAAGCTTTTGTTTCTGCTAGCACACAAGCTTCTGCACCATGGTTTACTTTATAAATTACAGAGATTTCACTACTATTTAAGCTGATGTTCCAGTTCTCACACATAGTTTTTGAATAAATTTCTCACAGAGCCCTCCTTTTATTTGTTGTCCAAAACTGCACCATTGGCTTAATTTTAGATGCATTCAGTCATCCTCCATAGACTTTTCTAGAAGATGGTTTTACTTCTTCCAAATATAGTTTGTCTAAAAACCAGATATTGCTTAAATCTGATTTTTTTTCTTTGTCTTGCACAATTTTTCATCCTGTTTCTTCTGAGGAAATTCAAATTCATTATTTAGACCTTCCTTTGAGTGTTTGATCTTGTTCCATTTCTGTATGCTCATAGGAGTTTTAAGACTTACTTATACAGTGTATTAACATTTCTTGTTCCCTCCCCTCAAAATATATGGCCTGTCTTGGTTGCCTTCCTCAGCCTGCCAGATCTGCTTTTTTTTTTTAATGCACAAAAAAATTTCTTTCCGAGAATCCTTTTCTCCTTTTGGGACTCCTGATTTCTGTTATAATTTGATCTCAAATTGGAAATTGCTGGTCTTAAATGTTTGACGTCTGTTTCAAATGTATTGGTATACATAAAAAGCTTTTTGTTTTTTCTTGGTTTCCTGTGCCAGATATCTTTAGAAGTTCCTTCTTTTCTTTCTTAGGTTGGTATTTGCTCTGTCTTTCCTTAGAACACTTCTGTGCTTGCTTAGCTCCTGTTACCCTACTCAAGTCATCCACTGTCTTACAGGGCAGCCTCTATTGCTCTGGCCCACCTGATCTGTTGCAGTCAGAATAGAAGAATTTGGCACTTGGGACCACACGCTAGGTGCCAGATTTCTTTCAATGCTAATGAACTCCAGTTACATAAAATTTCAAAGTGGATTTTAACAGACATTTACAGTTCATTCTCTTAACTGCCTTTTTAGCATTTTACCTTTAAACTGCATAACTAAAATACTTTGTAAAAGAGAAAAGGTAGTTACTTTGGGAAAAAAACCCTATTATTTGTTGTAGTGCATAATCAAGGTTATTGTGTTTAAAAATCATTAAATACTTGTCACCAAATTTTGAATACTTTTTAAATAAACGGAGATCCATAAAGAGCTCATATATACAGATGTCTGTGTTTTCATAGGTATATTAAATACTAGTTAAATTGAGATAAAAGCATTTAGCTTCCACTTCTGAGCAGGGTTAGAAATTGCAATTGAAAGAAGAAAATCTCAGAGTGAAAAAAATTTTTTTGATAGGACTGACACAAAGAACTGCAAAACCAAGCATGTATTTTTTGGAACACAATTTCTAGAAGCTTTCTCCCATATTTTCAAACTATTTCTAGTTAAAACCTTTGCCTTCAGATGCCTGTAGCCAGAACTTGAATGACTAGAAAATAACACAGGTCAGATTGTCAGTTGTGTATTCCACTCATGTAAAATTTTGAGTACGTACCAAGTTGCTATACACAGCTGGAGTTCCTGTTTGCAAGAACCAAATGACAGTTTTTTAAAGGAGTTTAGCAGAAAAATAAAATGTCATAGTCCTCACATTACTTGTTCCCTCCCTCCTTGAGAGGTCCCTCTTTGCATCTCCTATTCTTTTAAATTTCTGCATTGAACGGAATCTGGATCACAGTCTGTGAATTGTGTCAGGTCTTTTGTCTTTCTGTTCAAGGTGAATGAAGCTCCATCCAAATTGCTTACTGAAACAATCTAGACTTGTCTATTAATCTGCTTCAAATACATGGCCTGGAAATAGCTCTGAGGAAAGTGATCTATTAATGGTATCGATCATCATTTGGCCTTTTATATCATGGGTATTTTCCCCAGGTGGGTACTGCTTGCTCTACAGGTTTTGTTAGCTTAAAATTCCACATGCTAGCATCAGACTTTGGGATGGAGGTCCCACAACATTTGCATTTTGTGATTCAGATCCATCCCGTGTTCCCACAGAAATGTGTTTGGATTTAAGTCTTTTTCTTATTCTATAAAATCTCCATTAGAACAATAATTAATGTCAATTTTTCCTCCAACTTGCCCACCTGGGGATCCCTCCAGGGATTGCTGTAATTTACGCAAGGTGTAAATTCCTCCTAAAATACCTCAACCAATTAAAATATTTTGGATTGCTTTTTTTACCAGTAGATACTTCCAAAGGGCATGAGCCAAATTTTGTTTTGCTTTGGGTCATATTAAGAGCCTGTATATTGTAATTTAAATGAAGCTAAGGCACAGTTTCTTCAATCCATGTTTAGGAGCTGTTACTGGTGAGAGACACTATTTAGAGGAGGCAATGGCCTGACCCCTAGATTTTGGATTTTAGTAGTTATTGAAATCTTCTTTCTTCTCCATCTACCTCATCAAACATTGATTAAACATTCCATATTTTATATTTTACTTATTTGGTAGCTTTTCTAGTTCTTTCTTGTAGAAAGCAGCACACATAAGACTGTCCCTTCTTAGAGCAAAAAGCATGATGGCACTTGCTGAAGAGGTTAAAAACCTTGCTTTCTTGCTAGTCTTCCAAGTACCAGTCGGATCAAGGAGATCAGAAGGGTTGTATCTTTCACCCTATGTTACCGCATTTCGTTTTAAATAAACCATTAGAAATACACAATTCACAAGAAACAAATGGGTTTCTTTATGCTGATTGTTGTATGCAAAATTCTTCTATTTATTTATAGAAATAAAAAAGCTAATATATAGTAGACAGCATTCTCATTATTTCTACCAAATTACTTTTCTCCCCCACCCCATGGGAAAGGCATGATTTTTTTATTTTATTTAAATCACAGTTCAGATTATTGATTTTTGCATATATTTTGACCCCGATGTGTAAGTTTCACACTTTGAACTGCAAGGGATAGAGCATCCATCAAAAAGAAATCTGTTTCTAACTTTTTTTTTTTTACTACTTCACAATGCAAAAAGTGATAACCATACTATAGTTTAATTAGACATTATCCCCATGTACACGTAGAAATAAAATAATAAAGGTGAAACTGATTTTATGTTTTAGAAATTTACCACCAATTAAAAAACCCTAGTAAATGTTTATTTGTCCATTTTGTTATTTCCCATACAAAGCTCACACTTTAGTGCTTTAACAACATGTAAAGAAAACAGCTCAGCTTTGTAAAAAACACTTTATAAAATTATACAATTTGACACTGCCTTCTTAAAAGTAGGCCTTTTTACACATTTTGTGCATGAATATCTTACATTATTTGAGGCACAGAATTTCCACTGCAATGTTGCAATAGCATTCGGTTTGCTGTTCTTACCTCCTGCTGCAACAAACTGGCTTTTTGGGGCTGTGCTTATTTACACAGAAAACTTACTGTTAGTAGAAGAGCATGTGAGCAATACAGCTCTCTGTAAAAAAGGAGGAATAAAAACTCTGAAGACACATGTTCTAGTTTGAAAGTTGCAATTAATATATATTATAAAACAGTTCTCATTAAGAATTAATGTCCAGCTTCTGTCCAGGTTAATTTTTTCATAATAGCCGTGAGGGGCCATGGTCAGGACCCTGGTGTTGTTCTATACCACCTCATATTATTGCCCGAGGCAGGGGAAAGAGACTTTCTCTCTCTTTTCCGTGGAGAAGGGGTTCCTTCAGGTTGAGAAAACATGGATGGCTGAATGGTCTGGCATTTGTTTATTGTCAGGGGCTTCCTGTGAAAATCTTCTTCTTAAACCTTCTGTTATTAATATTTTTGTGGTTACTGTTTGTTTTCTTATCTCCTTGCTGTTTACAGTAAATTGCACTTATCTCAACCCATGATCTTTCCCTTTTGTGCCTCCAGTTGGAGGGTGTGGAGGGGAAGGGGCAGGATGGTTTCCAGTGAGAACACTAAATTGTAGAATACTGTTCCTAAACCACAACAATGATGTAAATCTATACCCAAATGTTTTCTTTTATACAAAAGACAAAGATGGTTTTACCCATCTCTGACAGATATCCAGTAACACCAACCCTGCCACCTTTTCCTGAACTGGGTCTCAGAAGGGGCAGATTATTTTCTCCTTAGAAACATATCTAACAACTTTCTCCACAAGCATTTGCCACTCCAAATATCTCATGCTTATTCAGAAAGTCCAAACCTAGAAACCAGTGTATGTGCCATGTTTTTATGCCTAGTACCTACCAACATTTAAATACTGCTCTCAACTGTGCCTTGCATTTCATACACAGATGCTTTTCCATGTCTTCCTGGTGACTTTTCATAAAACATAACTGTATTTTTTGAGAAGAGTTGAACTGTGAAGCTCCCCAGCTGGGTAAACCCCCAGGGGGAACACTGGCATGAACAGTCATCCAGCTTATCCTGGACGTTTTTCACTTTCCACACGTGTGTGGTCTGAATGGGAAAGGGATATGGCACAGATGACTTTTTCTTCGTGGGTCTTTCATAGGGTCCTTAAGGTTGGAACGGATCTCTAAGACCACTGAGTCCCACTGTTGATCATCAAGCCCAAATATTCACATCCAACCTGCACGTGTATAGTGGCTATTCACCAGAGATTTCAAGATCTCGCTGCTGAGCTGGGTTGCCACACAAATAAAAGTCTGTCAACCAATTAAATATAAATGTTGTGGACATATCAAGAAGAAATACCTTGGAAAAATCAAGCTCTCGAGTTCCCCCATCAGCATCCTCAGATGACGACAACCTTCACCAATATACTCATGGGTACACATTTCAAAGAGAAAATAAAAAATTTATTCTCTTCTTTCTTGTACTCCCACAAGCAATTTGGAAAAGAGAACAAAAGCACACTTTATGTCTAAAAGTAGCAAAGTCATTTCATAGAAATAGCTGTCCAGGGAGCCTAGGAACTTCCGCAAGGGACTGGTTTTCAAGGCACTCTCCTAAATGCAGAAGGAAAAGGAAAAAAATCAATAAAAAGAGGAGGTAAATACACAACATACACTTGAACATCATTTTACAAAGTGCTAGGAGAGGAAGTCAAAGAAGATGCTTTGATGACCAGTGAGGCTAAGAGTAGGTGGAGATAATGACAACCAGAGGCTGCAGGAGCCTTATAGAGCCAAGAGGGGCAGTTCCATTGGTAACATCTGTAACAGAGGCACTTCCCAACAGTACGAGTTTCTGCTCTGACCTTACACCGTGGCAGGGCAGAGGATTTTTGTCAATGTTAAATTTTGCAGTTTTTCATATGCTTTCCCTAAAACCATAGATTGTGAACAGTTTGGGCTAGACAATCTCTCAAAGGAGATTTTTCTGTCTCTCAATGAACAGTTATACTATACAGCACATAAACTATTCCCTGATTGATCACATATTTTTGACATATAAGCTTCTTATTTGTGCAATAAGCTCTATCCCAGCTATTTCAATCATATGATTGCTTTTCTCCTTCAGCAAGGAAAGCATTGTTCCAAATTACATCAGTTTGTTGTATTTTGTATTAGTCCCAATAGGATATTTTGCAGTTCACAGAGCAAATACACAGCTGGCTTCTGTCACTTAACCAAACCAGCTTCACTGACTTCAGTGAAGACAATATAATTAAGCCCAATTAATACATACATAAATATAAAAATATAAATATATGTATCTTCACACTGTAGATAGATATTTCTTTCTTGAAAAAAAATTCAAATCTAGTTGGGCTCTTTTTGCTTAGTTTTTTAAACTATAAAGAAGAGAGAAATCCAATATCACCTATATTTTATATAGCACAGTGAAAATGTTTGTTGGAGCATAAAAATGTGTGGTAAGGGATGTTAAAACATGGGACTATTGTCATTCAAGTACAAGTGCTAAGTTAAAGGGCAATAAATAGTATATTAGGTCCATTTCTGCAAGCATTTTTGATACAGTAATATCTACTGGAATTACTTGTGTTGTTAATAAAATAGACGATATTTTGGTAACTGTGTGCAAAACAGGAACATGAACAGTTTCTTTCTGAATGATGCATTATTCCATGTCTTTTACTCTCTAGGAGTTCAGATGAGTGGGTAAATAACACGACAGAGAAAACTTTGTCTGCAAAACCGGAGACTAGGGATCACAGAGGCTCTGAAATAATCATTACAAAATGAAATCAGGTCCCAGGATACAGCAGCTGCAGCTGGAGGGCAGGTGGAAAGGAGAGAGGGGAAAAAAACACTGAGACAGAGAGAGAAAGAAGGAACAACACCTTTTGCAAAAGAAATTATGAACTTTCAAGTGTACTGAAAATCCTTCAGTTCAGAGTGTCTGCTGGGAAATGCAAACCTTGATGTAGCCATTAGTGGTTTTGAAAAGTGTATCCAAGATTATAATGAATTTTAAAATGTATGCGAGGTGACATATAGAAACTAAGGGTCAAGCCTGTCTGCCACTTCTGAGCAGGAAAAAGGGGATTCTTAATGTATCATGAAGCTGGCTGAAGCAGGTGCTGCCTTTGCTATACAAATCTCAGGGTTTTTGACAGCATTTGTGACCACAATGGCATATAGATATCCTTTACCACTCTCCTTTCAAAAGCGGTGAGAGAAACAAACCCAAATGCTAGATCCTAGCCTTTGGGCTTGCCAGCGCCACAGGTGGAGCAGAGAGAAAGGTTCTATTAGTGAAGAAGGCACAAAGTTTCAGCTAGCTGAACTTAAACAATTTTTTACCAGCAACCTGTGGCTATAATACTATGCATGGTTCACAACTTATATTTTCATTTGTCTGTCTGCAAAAGATTGATGAGAGCTGTCATCTGTGAGGAAGAAAAATTGTTCTGATTCTGGATAAGTGTACAGCAAATCTTAAGATTTCCTGAGAAATTTATCATTTTTCTCACCATTTAAAGTCATATATTTAATCCAAGAAATGGGCCACAGAAGATGCTAGGATCTCAAGCTGTAGGATAAGAAAAAGAAATGGCAATTTGTTTAATGGCCCCGGACAACTAAAAATTGCATATTTGATTTTTTTTTTTAAAGATAACAATACACAATAATTAAGAAATATTTTAAAAATATACTAAGACCTACATAGTGCTTAGAAAAGCAACTTTAAGACTGAGTCCAAGCTACAGCTAACATAAATTCTGTAACGAAACAGAGGCACAGCTACCTTATTTTTGCAGAAGCCACAAAATTTACTGTCTCACCCAGACGTGTCATCACAGACATCTCTCATTCCCCATCTCCCTGTTGTCACCATCCCTGGGGAACATGCAAACAGAGAAGGCAAAGGTCTGTGATGTTTCTTCCTTGCAGTGAGGCGTGTTGTCACCAGCATCTGAGAGGTGGTTATCAGGAATAGGAAGGGAAACCCCCAGCAGGCAAGGAGAGACTGGGTCCCTAAGCTGGAGGGTGAGTAGCACTCAGCAAAGCTGTGCAAGGACAAAGGGGTCATTCTAGTGACACTGTTAAGAAAGGCAGACGGTGCTATGAACCAACACGTGGGGCTGGCTGATGCTCTGGCTCTGCAAGGGGTGCGGGCAACTCTCAGCTATCTTTCATCCATCCTCAGTGTAAACACTCGCCTCTGAATTCGCAGTCACGTAGGAATTCTGGAGGGAGTAAACAACAGAAAGCAATAGGCACTTTCAACAGTAAAATTACTTCTTGAAGTGGTTTATATTTATGAATACACACTGTTTTCCTGGGGTCTTTAAAACTCATCCTATGACATAAAAAGCAAAAGAAGAATCCCTTCCTTCTTGACTTGTACAATATTTCAGTTCTGTGTTTTATTCTCAGTAAACAGCTGCTTAATCCAGTCTGCCTGGCTGATTAAATCCATTTCAATAGGGCAAAAATTCTCACAACCTTAAAAATAACCTTCAGCTAGACACTCACAGGCGCAGTGTAGAGTGTCTTAGGATATTCTGTTTTCAAGAACGTTATTCAGCATCAGATGAATGTGTTATTAACCTATTGCTGTTTGCTATGTAGAAACTTATATGTTTTAACCAGTTGTGTCTCTATTATAGCTATATGGAAAGCTCCAACTTTTGAAATTAAATTTGCAACTTTTACTTATAAGTTAAAAATAATATAACTTTATAGTTTTCCCAAGATAAAATGTGTGAACTGGCCACACTGGAAAGAGGCTCTGAAAAGATTATGAAAAACCTTAAAAATAAATAAGCAGTAAGACCAAAATTCCTGATATCTGGAGAAATCTGATCTTTACATATATGTGTGTATATGTATATATATATATATGATGTCAGGGACATGAGGCATCTTTTTTTCTTTGAAGAACTGTGAAATAGCATTTATCAACAACAGGTATTGCGTGATGTTATGAAATTACTTTTATTAGTCAAAATATTAGAAACTGTAACCAACACACCTATGACAGAATCTGCAATCTTCTGCTGTCTCCAAACTAAAATCTTAAAAAGACACTGACCTTCACAGGCCCTGGACAGAAAGCTCAGAGGCTCAGGTTACATTTCACAGAGCAAGTAGCACAGGGAAAAAATGAGCTCCTAACATCTCCTACGAAGGAGAGAACAAACTTCAAGTGTGGATTTTTAGTGCTCCGAGACCAGGTTTCTTGACCTGAGAATCACAGAAAAAATCATAGAATGGTTTGGGTTGGATGGGGCCTTACAGATCATCTAGTTCCAACCTGACTGCCATGGGCAGGGACACCTTCTGCTAGACCAGGTTGCTCAGAGCCCCATCCAGCCTGGCCTTGAACACTTTCAGGGATGGGGCACACACAGCTTCTCTGGGCAACCTGTTCCAGTGCTTCACCACCCTCACAGTAAAAAATTTCTTCCTAATATCCAATCTAAATCTACCCTCTCTCAGTTTCAAGCTGTTCTCCTTTGTCCTCTCACTGTATGCCCTTGTAAAACTCTTCATGTCCAGCTCTCTTGTAGCTGCCTTAAGGTACTGCAAGGCTGCTCTAAGGTCTCTCTGGAGCTTTCCCTTCTCCAGGCTGAGCAGCCCCAGCTCTCTCATTCTGCCCTCATAACAGAGGTGCTGCAGCCCTCTGAGCACATTCACAGCCCTATCCATTCACCGCCCAACCTGTGATTGTGCTGGTGCAGACCTTCCGCTCGACCTTGTTGAACATCAGGAGGTTTGCATGAGCCTACCTCTGAAGCCTGTCAAGGTCCACAAAAGGTACAACAAAACAACAAAAGGTAGCTGACAAAATGCTGCAAAGTATTTTCAACAGTGGCTTTTCAGATTAGTTTTTTTAATGAGAAGCGTAGATGGCAACTCATTCATTTCTTGTCAGAATGAAGCAACTTCTTCAATTGTTGCTAATTGCTTCTGGCAGTAAGTGTGTAGCACAGTATTGCAACGCACACAAGTCTGGTATTTTAAAGAAAAGGAGTTATTTCCCTGCTTAAAATGAGAGGAGCTGTGAGGTTATAAGATGGGGTTTTTCAATTATAAAAATTAAAACCAACAAAAAATAGTCAGCAGGGCAAAATATTACCTATGCATCTTGCGATTTTTGTTATTACTGCTTATCAAAAAAGACAAGTCCTGTAAGATGTGTTCACCCTTTTTTCTTCCTTGCTCAGACAAAGCTGCCATTTAACACTAATGATCTGAAAGGTGCTGTTGCCTTTGCAGCGAATGTTTCCCTTTCATAGCTCCTTGCTTGCCTCTGTGATAAATCACAAAGCTAGCATTTTTTGCCTATCTACGTTCATAGCTATAGATCTTAAAAATGAGCTAGAGCAGAGCTGGACAACTCACTTGTGTAGGGTAGCCAGAAAGACCACCATTTGTTTTTAATGGGAATGGGCAAATAATTACTAGACATAATTGCCAATTCACAATTCAGAGGGACAACAATGAAATCAAGTGAAAGGGGGATGTGTCTTTGGGATTGTCTTCTACTAAATGGATTGTTTATAGGAGACTTTAAATTATCGTAGTGTCACTTATTTTTTCTTCTGGCTAACTGGAAATTACCATTGCTTGGAGAGCATTATTGTATGAGAGTATGTAATTTTGTGATGAAACTGTGTTTTAGAAAAATGACAATTTGATTGAGCCATTCAATCTTAGAAATCTGACTGCTTAAAATACCTCTTCAGAAATGCAGAATTTCATAAGAGAACAATAGTTTTTTGATTAATTGAAATGCAACACTTGAATTAAATGATCTGAAGTGTCACTTTTTTTGTTCAAAATGCCTAAACTTCTCAACAAATATTCCAATTTTCAGTCAGTAGTCACTGTACAAAACAGCAATTACGTGCATTACCTGACCCATGTCAACAGAAGAACACATTAGCACCTTCTAAAGTCACGTTGGTTACTGTTATTCAGACTCCAGCACTCTTACTGCTGAAGGACAAACTAGAGTTATTTTCTTCCTGCAAGTACATAAAGGTGATTTTGCTTGATAAAATGCAAGTCACCTTGTTGCAATCCTAACAAGTTTGCAGTTGACTGTTTTCCTTTTAAATTTCTTCATGATATATTAAATATTTGGACATGTGAAAGATACAAGACAAATGTGATAGTACATTTTGGCAACTTTAAATCATATTAGTTCAAAGCCCCATGTGTATTTTTTTTCATATGCTTATTTGAAAATTGCCCCTTTTGTCATACAGGAACAGTATTCTTCTCCCTATTTAGAACTTCTTTAGGATAGGAAGCTTGATCTCAAGTGGGGCTCTAGACCTTTTTTTAAAAATAAATTTATATTGTTGTGAAATATTAAATAGCTGACTAGAGACAGGCTGGTTTTAAAAGCCATGTGAATGTAGAGCACTGATTTACTGGTATCATCCACTGTATTCTATCTGTCAAATCAACTTTGTCACCTCCTCTTAATTTACGCTACAAATTCATACTATTACCCACTTTGCTGAAGCCGTTAGCCAATACAACCTGGCAAGTTGTTCCTCTTAGGATGAAAAAGAGAAGTAAGGTATATAATTTGGTGTAATCTTGTTTATTTACAGAAAATAAGCACAAAGTGCAGGTTCCTTGAGAAGAGTAGGATAAACAAACAGCAGGCAGCTCAGCGTCTCAGATATACCTACATCTGCTGCTCAGTCAAGCTTCACGGTTCAAGGAGTCTCGGTCCCTGTGTCCCCTCAAGATGATTCTCTTGTTTCCTTTCTGGGTGTTCCCCGCCTCCAGCACCACCAGCATCCAAAATGTCCTTGGTTTGTAAAGCTCTCCGTTCATTGCAGATTAGCTTTGAGAGAAGCAGCTGCTACTTAGAATTCCTTGATTTATTATTCTCTCCTTTATTTTTAGAAAAATTTCAAAAGCCAGAACACGTCGTCTTCCTTTTTGCTGGCTTGTAGGGGAAAGGGAGTGTCATTTTAAACCTCTACCAGTGGCATCTCTCGATATTCTTGTAACAGTGTTTCTACTATGGTGGGCTTGGCTCTGCTCCCCAGTTCCCTTCACAGCCTTTTTCACAGCCTGCTGTTTTATTTGTAGTTCCTAGTTTGAAAATGACTTGAAATTAAGGACTAGATGTGATAGACATCTGCTCTATGTGATCTTTATTTTAATGGATTAGCATTACTTCCTATGCGCTATTAACTACAGCAGCCGACCTATAAAAAAAACACTTACTTACAGGAGAAGCAAAAAACAAAACTCGAAAGGCTGGTGAAACAATTAATCAACAAACAGAAACCTCAAAAAGCCCAAAACAACAGAACCCTAAAACAATCCAAAAACCCCACCTAAAACCCACTAAACAAAAAAACACCCCATCAGCCTAATCCAAATGACCTACACCAGTTCTATTAGTTCAAAGCATAAATTTGATGTACCAGAGCCATAAATTATGGCTAAAAAAAGCTTCAGATACGAAGTTTCCATAAAAAAACAGATAAAGTGAGAACACAAGGTGAAGTAGGCAGACATGAGATGTGGAATACAACCAAATCAGAGCTGCAGATAATTGAGCTCTAGTGCAAAGATGGGCACAAAGCTAGAGTACACGGACAAGGATACAGAACAAGCGTAAGATAATTAAAAAAGGAAAGTCTGGCGATGAAGTGAGAAAAGAAATGTGGTAGCAGTAGAAGTGGATAAGGGAATGAAAAATTCAGAAAGCAATGGAAGATGTATTCACGAACTGCAAGACTAAAAGCAGGAAAAGCAGAAGCACAAAACTCTGCTGGATTAGTAGAAGTGAGTATTGATGTAAGTGAACTCATGAAACTGGTTAAGGACAAAATATTGAAAAATAGGTGGGAAAACAAAACATAGTCAAGAGGAAACAAAATGATAAAAGAAATTGATGGATTTGATGCATTGTGGGAGATGAGACATCCCTCATCTTCTCTAGACTGAAATGCAGTACACTTGTTTACTGTGAGAAACAAGGGCACAGCATGGTTCCTGTTGTAGATTTTTTGGGGAAAAAAAAAAAGAGAAACCATGCATGAATTTCTGTAAATGGTACTTGCATGCCTGATGTCTGCAGCAGTTCCTCTAAGACTTACAGTGAATACATAAAAAGTTATCAAAAGAAAATTGAAAATATCAATACTATTTATAATAATTCCTCTCCTGATTAGACAGATTGTTTCAGTCTTTCTTATTATTTTACATAGTCTACAGCAGTGTTATTACTGCTTTCCATCATGGGGATTTAAATAATCAGGGAAAGGAATATCGTTAAAGTCAAGGAAGTATTTACACAACTGGAAGCCTGAAACCTTCTGCAAGTTGTTCACAGAATTGGTTTAGATACGATTTTGAATAAATAAATATCAATTTGCACAGGAAACACATACGCTGTATAGACACAGAGGCTCTCACACAAGCGCCAGTCTGTTGAAACTTGAATTCAGTTTTCTAGAAATGTATTTTTCATCTCAAAGAGAAATAAATATGTAGTAATAATTAAATAATTTCCTTCTTTTTAAATGACATTTCTGTAACAGAAAATTTTGTCTTTTAATGCAAGAGATGAAGATGTCCTATTTATGGCCAAATTACATCCTCTGACTCTTGACAAATTACAGAAAGTACTGTTTTTTTAGCCAAAGACTGCTCACTAGTTTGACAGAACCAAAATGAAACAAACAAACAAACAACCAACCAAACAAACAAACAAAAAATCAAGAAAAGGAACTCTTTTAGTCCTTACCAGAACTAATTCCAGTTGCTGAATGACTAAATATGAGAAGTGGTCTCAGTTGGAGAGAGCAAGTGAAATTAAGGAAGGGAAGCACAGGTGCTTTTAAGTAGAAGAAAATTCTTCAGGTATGTAGCCCAAAGATAGTGTTAAATTTTGTTTCCAAAAAAAGAACATTACCAGACTGTGAACGGCTCTTAGGTGTAGCGAGACGCCTGGAGGAAATAAAAATGTTTTGGTTTAAAGTCCTTTCCTGAAGAGAAGCATTTACCCTCAGCAATTAAGAATCAGCAGTAGACAACTATTGCTGTAATATCTTTGGGTGGTTTTATAACACATCCCGCAGAAAGGCCTTGATATGTTAAAATATTGAGATGTGCAGTAACAACAGTATGGCATCACTGTTATTGCAGCTATAGAATAAAACCTGCAAGGGTCTTCTCTTTCAATTCTGAGTTCACGTAGCTAGATACATTGTTCTGCAACCATTCATGCCGGCAAACTAAAGGGAAGCTCTCTTCCTTAAGAAAGCCATGGAACAAAGTGGGCTGAGCTTTGGGTGACACTGGATGAGACCCCACCTCATGTCAGGAGATCACAGACTAGGCTCTGCAGAGGTCTACTGTTCGAACAGCCTGCCAAAGAAAAGAAAGGGTCATAACACATTGTGAAAGCAGTAAAAAAATTTCCTGTGTGACTTGACACTGAAAGCACACAAGGGAGAAGAAAGCAGATGAATGACACAAGTGGGAAGTGTCATACACTTGCCTTGTCACATTTTTTCTGTTCTGCACCAGCAAATGTAAAAAGTAACATTACTCTGCTGGAAACCAGGTCCAGCATTCCCATGATTAGGGTTTAATGGATTTAGGTCTTAATTTGCACTGACATATTTTTCTGGTTTACTTAAATGAATAGAAGACAGCAGCTATGGACTCTCAACTCACATTTACTGAGCCAATGCTTGGTGTGGTGCAAGAAGTTCCTCCCCCAGCTGTGAGGAATCACCCTGCAGTGAGGGTCTACAGGCAGAGATTGTGCCTGCCTCAGCATTCTTAGTGCATTTTCCTGCAAAATCACACAAATTGGCAGCTTAGGCTGCACTGTGGTTTGCAGGACCTGAACAACAATTCCCTCCTGCTGGCTCTACTTTTGAGACAGTCATGTTGGAATAAAAAAAGACAGGCACTGGGGATGGAGAAAGATCCTCATTCTCAGCAACATAAGTAACTGCTGGAAAGTCGGATCCTGGCAAACTGTGGGTTTTTCTTCCACAAAACCCAGGGAAAAGAAAAAAAACACAGTCCTATGCTGACTTGGCTAGGGGTAGCTTCAGTTATAGTCTCTTAGATGAGAAAACATCAGAGGCTTTCCTTTGCTTGGAAAAAGCTATTAGCCTTTTCCTGGCAGCTGCCACCTCTGGGGTAGAGGAAAGCTCACGCCTTTTGTACGTGGCAGGCTCCAGTTCCAGAGACTTTAAAGATTTCAAAGTCCCTGAAACTGAAGTGCAACAGTGCTATGACAGAAGCAAGAGAAAAACGAGGTGGCAAATTTTTAGATCTACCTTCTTTTTATTGTACAATGCAAGAAAACGGAAAAACCTTCAGAAACCGAAAACCTACTGTTCCCTATCAAACACTGTTTTCAGGCAGCAGGCAAAATGTTATCTGAACTGCTCAAAGGAAATCTGTTCCAAAGAGCTCCAACCTCCTAGCAGAAAAACCCCTGGCATTGCATGAAATGTCATTTGTTTCTTGTTTTGTTTTTTGCACAAATCTCAGAACACTTTTGATCCTTTTGATAAGCTGGATATCCTGGATCTCTACAAATGCTGGAAAGTGTGTTTACACCCAAATTTCTTATGTTTCTCAGCATGCTTTCCTGTGTCATGTGTTTTATGCTGACTTGTCTCCAAGTCTTTCTTCATTATTTGGATACAGAGTGGTTACTTAGAGTTAAAGCTTGATTGGGTAGTTTTGCATTTTTTATATTTCTATGTCACCCAAGTCTGTGTATATTTATTTGAAAAAAGCAAGTAAAAAATTATTTAGCAAAGTAGTGTGTGCAGCCAGTTACAGGGAAACTGCAAGACTAACAAAATAGTAAAAGAGGACATTTTCCTTCTAAAATTCGAACCTAAATTATGGTGTGCTGCAAGTAATCAAGCTCCAGTTTGTCTTAATGCAAAGCTTTCTGTGGCTTGGATGTAAAATTAAATTACCACTTCCCTTTCCGGCAAGAAAAAAATGTCTTTGAACTATCTGAGTACACATCAGGTTTTGCAGCCATTACATTCCCTTTCTTCCTCTTTCTTTTCCCCAGATGAAATCAAGTGATGTCTTACATCAGTGGCAGCAATAGCTTTGGCTATTTCTAAATTTAGCAACGTATTTTGGATGAGATGGGCTATTGCACCTCGGCAAGTCTTACTAATAAAGATGACTATTCTGAATAATTTGCTTCTATCTGCAAAGGGTAAAACTAAGCATTCTCTTGCTCAGTCTCCATAGACAAGTGATCAGAGAATAAATAGATTGATGTTTAAGGAAGATTATTCTCAAGAAATCAACATCCTCTGTTTCTCCACAGCTTATGTAGGTCCCCTGGTGACCATTCCATTTTGCTGGCACAGGTGTACAGCTCTGCACAGTTCATTTGCCTCCCGCCCCTGTGCTCCACTGATAAGGTTTTTCGCACAATATTCCACACTGGAGTTGGTGGTTGAGTCCTTTGTGTGAGCAGGCTTCACACACAAAACTTTTGGGCTGAAGAGATCTGGGCACATTGAACTGCTACACTGTGCAAGTTATTCAGCAGCACCACCAGCAAATGCTTTCTGTCAGACGGTGTTGAACATGTCTCTTCCACCTGCCCTCATTGTATTACCTGAAAATGTGATAAAATAAGATTCCTGATCTTTGGAAGGTTAGAAAATTAAGGGAATTTTCTGGCCAGCTGGATTTTCTTCCATGCTGACCTGGCCATCTGGAATTGAGGTGGCCAAGAAGAATGTCAGTGCTGTGCCATGATGGGAATGCTCTGACCACACTCCTAGAAGTGGCTTTGAGTCCATACCACTGTACAAGGTTTGCCAGCAGGTATAAAGTCATCTGGCCTTCTGGTCTGAGTCTAGATGGGTTGCTGGTGAGAACATGCGTGGCAGTTCAGGGAGGGGGTGAAAAAATCCAAAAGTGGGTTTGTATTTGGCAGCTGGAGTTGTGTCTGTCAGGGTAAAGACACAACTTAGTTTGACACATACTGAACTTCTAGATATGAAACAGATTTCTGAGCTTTGCTTTCCTCATTATAGACTTATAAATTGCTTGATCCTTTGGCTGCTGTCCAGCAAAAAGACAGTGAGAGGATACTAAACAGATGAAGGATCTGAAACAGTGGTTTTCTTTAGATTTTCAGGTCAGCTGTCTAGGTTTCTCCCAACCACTGCTGTGCTGTCTGCAGTTTCTGAATGTTCTTCTCAGAAATGCCCCCAAGAAAAGTACCAGATAAAGGCATATTACTTTTATGTTGATTTATGGTTTTGTTGAGCTTTTTTTTCCTCCGAAGGAGTATCACTTTGCTCCCTGACATTCGGTCCTGTGCGTCTGAATATCAAAAGTTGTTCTTCAGCTTCCCAGCTTCAACAGCTGAAAATAAAAATGGAATGTGACTGAGTAGGCAGGTGCAGCAACAAAAATATAGCTCTGCTTTCTACTCTGGCTATGTTTTATTTCTCTCTGATTTTTGTATTCCTTCTTATTTCTTTGTGCATTATTCTTTGCGCCTCTGAAAAATTAAGGGGAAATTGTGATTGCTTGCTGTCATCCCTGGGTTCTTAGTGGTAACTGTCAAATGTGGAACACACCAGCTCTGCTAGAAGTGTGTGAGCAAGCCCTCTTTGCTATACCCATTAGTTTCAGGTGACTTTTCCCCACACTGTTTTCTCTCTGCTTCTGGCCCAGATACGGAGAGAGGCACACACAGAGCAGGACTAATGACTCTGTCTTTTTCCAGCTGTGATGCAGAAAGGGATCTCGTCTGTAAGAAATCTTTAGAGTGTCTGTACTTCATTTGGAATAACAGAATAAAAAGAAAATCAAATGCTGGGAAAGGTGAGAACTCCTAACGTAAAATACCCCTAACCCCCAAAAACTTTCTACAAACGCTGCTGCTATATGAAATCTTCTTGACACAGTGGTGGCAAAGACTGCAAATTTCCCTCTTTGAGAAACTTCCAAATGATCCAAGAAACACAACAGATCAAAACCAAATCATTCTCTTCACTTTACGCTACCATTTGCCACTCTTGGATGCCGCGGTGCTCTCTCCGGCCAGCAGGCTGCCCAGGCACCGGGCAGTGCTCTACCTGCCCCAGGTGGGGGGACGGAAGCCGATCGCGGCGCTGGAGGGCAGGGAAACACCTGCTCGGGTTCGCCGTGCCCACCGATGGCCGGGTGCGCGAAGGAGGAAGGAAAAAAGCGGAGGGACTTCCTCGTGGGGCAGGGAAGGGTTTATTGGAGAGAAAAGCCACGAGGAGAGCCGATAAAATTAGGGCGGGTGTGGGGTTTTATACCCCTACATAACAGGCGTGGAGAACATACAATGACCAATAAAATATCACTTATGGGGTGTTACAAGGTGGGGAGAAGGGATTAGGGCAAATGGGAGAAGGAGTGGGGGGTAGAGGAGAAACATGGGCCAATTAACTACTGAGTAACATAGAACTTTCTGGAGAAATAACCAAAAATGAACCATAAGGGGAGGGGGTGCAGCAGCCAATGGTCAGCGTGTTTTACACAGCCTTTTGGGTGCTCACTGCACCTTCGAGCCCTTGTGCTGTGGAGGCATCAAACCAGTGGACCTGTTGGTCTGCTTGGTCCAGCTGACCATGGCTCTGGCCACGGTTCACCGCAACACTTGGAGCTGTAACATAAAACTGAATAGATTTTTTTTTAAGGTTTTCAGTTCTCCAGAAATTACTGTAGGATTTCTACCACAGGCTACTTCTGTGTTTAGCTCACTGTCAGAAATTCCTGGTCACCAGCCCTCTGAACGTTGCAGTTTCCACATGAACCTGTCAGGCTAGGGAAGGCTGATGGCTACCAGCAGCTGCTGCTAGGCAAAGAAAGACCTTGAATACCTGAGAGGTTAATAGGTGTGCTAACAACCATAAAAAGCATTTTAGCCTAGTACTGAGTAGGATAGGTGAAACGACAGGAACATTACACAGAGCTGTGGAGCGGGATGAACAGAAGCTGAGCCACAGGATCCATGGCTTTCTGGGGCTGGGGCTGCAATGCGGCAGTTTCGCTTTTGAGTTTTGTCTGTCAGGAAGAAACAAAGGAGTGAAAACCCAGAAAAACAAGGAGAAAATTCAAGATGCACTGGTACAATGGTGCTCAGAGGGAGACAGAAAACTGAGCCAGCTTGGAGTGCTGGAAAAATAAACTTCCTCTTGTTTATTTTTATTGTATTGAGGGAAGCAAAATTTGTATGCATTCCTTAAAAAGAAGGATTGCATGCAAGCAATACTTGACTGTATCATGAGTTTCTCTTTCTCACAGAGAGAAGTCAGCAAGACTCTGCGTATTGGCTAATCATTCATGCTAATGTGTTCGGGGTAGATTAATGAAGAGTGTACTCTGTGAAATCCCACTTTTATACTGTGTTTCGTTGTGTTTTCCACCTTTTTTGATTTATAAAAGTTTCCACTGATGGCATTGACCCCAGTACAGTGAATTAAGACTACCAATCATATGTCTGCTTTGATTAGTGTTTGCAGACCCTTAGAGCAATCCATAGACTTTCTAAACATCTGTGATTGGGAGATAAAAATAAACTAGGTATGCTTGTGACCAGATGCTCTCAGATATCTTTCCATGTCTGTTTCAATAACACTTATTGAAAACCTCTTACCTCATAAGCAGAGTGGCAGAGGTAGCTTGACATGCTATATGCATTTTTTAATACGTATGTTTGTGTTTTAGCACAGCACCTTTAAAAAATTTTATTCTATTACAGAAATTTCTTAGGCAACTCTTGCCCTGCAGACGGGAAGCAACGCATCAGAACATGTGTGAAGATGACTTCACATGTCTTGGGGAAATTGACATCATTGCATCATCCTGAAAGCAAAGGCAACAAAAGTTAATGATATTTATCTCCTGCTTTCACAGAGAAATATCACAGAAGACTGCAGAGATTTCAAATAGTGGGACAATTTCACCCATCACTGAATGGAATTCATTCACCTCTGTATCATTTCTATGCTTTGCAATGCTCCCATTATGTGCATTAATGGACCAATAAAACCTTTCTTGGTATGCTTTAACACTACGGAATGTTTCTTCCTATAGTAGGTACCAACTGAGTGAAATGGTTCATCTTGCTGTTTCTTTTGGTTGTTTCAAATGTTTGTTTTTATTTTTGGCACATTTCAGTGTAAGCTGCTCAGGCAGATATCTCAGCTTGTGAGCATCTTGAAGATAACAGCTTGGTTCTTTTGTTCTATAAAATAGTCAGGTCCCTAACTGCTGTGTGTCCTGATGATTGCAAAGCACATGATTTCTTACAAAGTATCTCTCAGACCACTTAAAAAAGAGCACTGGGATTACTCCATAACACAGATATATTTGAACTTGATTTGCTATACCATTTCCTTAATCATTCCCTTGACAGAGAGGGATTTAAACATTTAGTTGTATCAATGGTCTATGCGGAAAAGTGGGAAATTGTATTGACCTGACCTAGTTCATAAGATATCTATGTTTTTAGGTTTAAGCAGATGAACAATTTTTGCTTAAGTCAAAGAATCCACTCAAGCCTAATTTTCAGCATGTGTTTGAAAAGCTTTAAATGGGACTGTTATCCTCAGACACTTCTTTTAGTGCCAGCTTTCCCCCTCTGGTGTTGGATTATAAAACAACTAGAGATTAGCTCTTTGTGCTGAAGTTGGTTTCTGCTGCATTTAACAGACTGTGAGGAACACTTTCTTGGGTGAGGAATTCATAGAAATAAGGGAGGTCAAGTGATAGTCAATCTTGAAACTCTCCAGCTGTCATTTTCAAAGCTTTTCAGGCTTAGTGAGGAAACACTAACTCTTGCAGACTTTCAAGGGTGCAAGAGTAAATTTTCTTGTGACAGAGCATTTGTATGACAGGCTGGAAATATAAATGTAACCTCCTTCATAACTTTTAATGTCTCTTAAAAGTATGTATTGAACATACTGAGAAAATCTAAGAGGAATCCCTTTGCCTCCAATTTATGTCTTCTCAGCACTTGAGATAGCAAGCAGTGGGCGATAATTGAGGAGAACTACAACTTCTCAGTGTCTGGAAGGTTTCAGGCCACTTCATAGAATACTCTGAGTTGGAAGGGACCCACAAAAATTATTGAATCAGCTCTTAAGTGCATGGCCCATATAAGGATCAAACCCACAACCTTGTCATTATTAGCTCTAACCAATTGAGCTAATCTCATTGGCCCTACACTTGACAGGATCTGGATGCTGTTAGGCTATGAACTAAGGCGGATTTACAGTTTTTACTAGATTCTCTGTTTTGACTTGGTCTTTTGCATGCTCATCTTCTCTGAGGCTGCTGCCTGAGGGTATACCATGGCTCTTCCTCTCCGTGTGTTCAGCCACTCCTTTGCTTTGTTACCCTTGGATCTAATTTGCATTCCTTTGACTTCAAAGCTCCTCTGTCCCTTTAAAGGTCCATTATTAACTGCATCATAGGTTTCCATAATAATTTTGCTTTGTATCCCTCTATGATCCTTTTGCTATGTGTTCCTCTCTTTGACATGTCTTGAATCTCCTTTACTTGCCCCAGTGAATTTAATTTACCGTTTTAATTACTGAATTTGATCCACTGTCCCTTAGTTCCCCTCACTAGTGCCTTCACAAAACATCTAATCTAAATCAGCACAGATTTATGATCTGATAATCTGATAATCTCCTGATCTTTTTCTGGAATTCTCTCACCTGGCAGGAGGCTGTGGACCATACACACTGATGTGTGTTCCTCTGGGAAAGCAGTGCAGCATCCAGTTTGATCGTGGCAGTTTGTATTCCAGAAGTTTCTGTAAGCAGTATGACAAGAATTGGGTAGGAGAAAGCAGCCCTGATTCTTTCTTTCAACCCTTCTCAGCTGCCATCCAGTTTTCTAACCTTTGCCCTGGCTGTAATTTCTATGTTGTGGGTACAGAATCCTAGAGATGAGACAGCTCTGATCTGAAAGGATCTCCTCTTGCCCAAAGTAGGGACAGCTCAGAGATCAGACTCACTTTCCCAGGGCTCTTTCCAGCTGCCACTTGTAAATCTGTAAGCATGGAGACTGTTCAGTGCCTCTTTGCCTCACATTCCAGTGCTTAATTTTTTTGACAACAGCTTTCCTTCTGTATCATTTTTTGAGCATATTATCAAGGCCTTGGTGTACTTTTCTACCATGTATTTCCTTACTTGATGTTTATGCACCGACCTTAGTGTATCAACTGAGGGATGCATTCTAAGCAGTGCCCACCCTCTGTGAGTATTGCAATCAAGGGCAAAACCAGTGGGATTAAGGCTGTATTCACTGTACAGAAAGGAACTGTAGTCTGGACCTGAACCAGATTCTGCTGTTACTCAGAAAGGTACCCAAAATATGTCTAAATTTGCTCCACATTGTTTGTGAGCTTGATGTAGAAATGCTTTTGCTCCTTTTTCATTTAAAAATAATAAACCCCAAAATTTTAAAGCTGCAAAAATGCAATTTTTAAAAGAGATGTTTTCCTGCATCTAGTGATGGACAAAAATATTTCTAAGCTTCAGCCAGCATTTAATTAATTGAATATTAAATATTTCATTATCTTTTATTATTTCTAGTCAGATTATCAGTTGTAGCAGAAAAGTGGAAAAAAGAGAGAGCATCTTAAGAGTCATGAGACACATCAACTATTTGATAAGAATAGGAAGAAAAAGAAAACGTCATGTTCATAGCGGTGAGGTTGACCTTAACATTTAGGATGCTGAGACTTAGTCTTTACTTCCTTCTGTGGCATAATATTTATTTCAGAGATCATTTAAATTTGAAAATAGAAATGGAATAGCAGGACAATGTAAGATGGATTGAGAACAGAATTTTTTTGTAGGAGATCATGTTTTAACACTTTCAGCTGTGTTCAACAACTGGCTACTGGAGTTATCTCCCTGAGTCTTAACTAGTAGCTGTGTAATGTACTATTGTATCAAAGTGATGAAGAAGCATTTTCAGTTAATCTCTCACAGGAACTGTGTAGCTTCACAGTACTCAAATTTATTTCAGTCTGATTGTAGAAAGGCAAATATATTAGAACATAGCTTCAAAAGGATTTTCTAAAATACAGTAAGCCAGATTTTGTCACTTTCACTTACTGTAAGCAGCATCTTGAATGAAGGTGACAGGAAATGGCCATGTAGCACAGCTATATTAACTAATTGTTTATCCGATTTCTGGCATTATTCTTCACATTTGTCCCTCTTCTGTCAAGATTTAATAGTAAATTATTTTGAGGCATTTACTGGCATCCAACTTCATGTCTTTCAGTGTCACTCTCTGTTGTTATTGCTGTAATGCATTGTGCCTCTAAATTACAGGGCTAGATAATAGTGCCTCAGAATCTCTTTTAAACACCAATAGTGGGTCTGGTAAAGTAGCCTCTGAAGGTGTTTTATTGACAAAAAATGGCATTTTGACAGCTGTTTATCTTACTGCCTCGTGCCCCTCTTTTGCCCACAGGGCTCAGTGGAGGTCTCTTTTGGATGTTGTTACTATAGTGAATTTTTGAATTATTAAATAAATAAACAACTCACAATATTCCAGTGAAGTGCCTGCATTCTCATCCTAATCAAAAATCCTATTTCGACTTGTTGAACAAATCTTTGTCTCTTATGCTGTAGCACATCTATCTCACCTGGCATTGTTTCTGATTCTATGAGGTTGCAGGTACTCTTAAAACTTTCTTGATTTTGGTGTGAATTGATTGTTTTATTAGTACTTGAAACTGTAGCGTTTTCTTTTTTCCTTCGGTGGGATTCATCTCAAGCCCTGGAACAAGCACCAGCAATTCCTCTCCCCTTAAAGACTTCAATGTCAATTTGCAAGGTCAAGTGCATTATTTTTAGCAAATGTACGTGACAGCTGGTTATTGTCTCAGAAAAAAAATCCCCTCCCTTAGAAGACAAATGCTACAGAAAAAGATGGGCACAGACTGTGCAAATTACCACGGCAGTTTTCCACACGCCCCTTGTTGAGCCTTAGAGAGGCTCCAGAATGGGACTGCACCTCCCACTTGCCCTTGGCACCACCCTGCTGCTGAGGACAATGAGTAGGGAGGGGAGTGGGTTCCTGTGTCCCCCGTGGTATAGGGACGCAGAATCAAACCCTGGGGAGCCCAGCTCACCTCTGCACGTGGTTCATGACAGGATCAGCTGTGCCTGTGTTATTCCTGGCGTGTCTCTTTAGCCTCTTCCTGGAGACCTACTGTGAGAGTGACTCCAAAAGCTCTCCGCAGAATCTAATCCATTAGAACTACCTTTCTGGGGTCTAACATAAATGTCCTTCACAGCAATGTGGACACTATTATTTTGTCCATTCATTAAGGGAGGTGAAGTCACATGCAAACTTCAGTCCACAGAGAAAGATGAGATAATCTAATGACAGCTCCTCTCAAGGTATATCCAAATGGCTACAAATATGTCCATCAGCTGCCCAGAGAAAGTCGCTGCTACTTTGTGGTAAATCTCTTCCTATTTCGTAGAGGTGAATGATGTTCATCTGTTTTCTCAAGACTTCACAATCCCTGGGTAGCAACTCCAAAACATTAAAACTCTATTTAGGAGATGACCTCTAAGAAATGTCAGATAGCACATGGCATGAGTAGTTTCTGTATAAAGAATAAAAAAAGATTGATAGTGTACTGAGCTTTTAAAATAAATAATAATATAAAACATAGGTCCACATAAAAAGAACTAAACATATGTTATTTTTGTTCTTACAGCTGGAATCAGCCATTTTTTAGGTGGCCCAGAAAGATGCTTTCTGCATCTTCCTGTGGGATCTATCTCCTAGAGATTTCCAAACATGAAGCTGCATTCCTGTGTGTGTACATAAATGTAGTTGTATGTAAGAAAGCTTGGAAAAACCCGTCACAAGAAAAAAGTTTGCATTAAAAGCATTCAAAAAGTGAATCTGACAAATGCAGTATGTAAAGCTAGGACTTTCACTTACGCCCTATTTCATCCTTAAAGAATGAAGCACCACTCTAGAGAAGCTTTACAGGAAGCAGTTTTAAGCTGGCATTGATGTTTTACTATCTGGAAATCAATTTCAACCTTAGACAGTGGAGCTTCCAATTTTAGTGTCTGCTGCTGATAGAGATACACGATCCTGGCATACTAGTGCGGACTGCAGGGACTCATGCAAGCAGTTAATTTCAGGTTTTGCTGTGATGTCCAACATCAATGAGATGGTATTTTGTGTACACAAAGTCCTAGGAAGACTAGCACCATGTTGAGTATCTTTTGTGAGGAGATAAGCCTCTCCCAGCCCAAAATGAATGGGCAACTGGTTTACTGGTCTCATTTATATGTGTGTGTACATATTTAAAGATTAAGTCTTGCAGCTTGCTGAGAATGCATGGAGTTGGACAAGTTTATTACTGTGGATTCATAGGCACAAGCTGAGTAGTTGGAATTTTTACATTTGTTCAACAATTCTGCTAAACCCACTTCATTCCCTAAAGCACGTAGTGTTTATTCTGTTTTTTCAGTAAAGTACAACTATTGATTATGAGATAGCATGTACACAAAAATCCTACAACAAAACAAAACAAAACCCCCTACAATAAAACAAAAAGCCTGTCAGTTTAAGCTTGCCAGAGGGTCAGTATAAGGAATTTATTAGTTCATTAGTTCATTAGTTGAACTCCACACACAGAGGTTAATTCAACTTAACCCCATTGACAGAATCAAAGTTGCAGTTCCATTACATGCTTTCTTCTGTGGTGAATCCAATGTAGAAAATCTCTGAACTCACACCTGTGTCTTCACAGAAGCAACCTCTCCCCATTTTTGGACTGCATTTCTCTATTCCTTCACCTGAATGACAGCTGCTGGAGAGACCACTGGATCACTGGGTTAGGAGTCACCCTGTGAATCACAGCTTTTACTCTATTTGCATCGTGGCACTGATGCCTCAGTGTGAAGCCTAGGTCTCCAAGCACTAGAAAATCCCATCTGCAGGGAGCATGAAATGCAGCCCTGGGACTTTCAGACCTCCTTATGGCAGTTTCATCAGGAGAAATGGGGGAAATGTACCCCTAGGCCACCCCTTCAGAGTGGAGTTGACTGGACAGCTGCCCTCATCCCACAGTTTGCTTCTTTTGAATAGCCTAGTCCTACTCTCCCCTCTGTGGATCCAGCAAGACAACTTCTTGCTTGCCCTGCCCTGTCCCTGATCCCCAGATCCCACCTGTAGATCCCAGCACCTTTCCTGACTTTGCCCTGACAGTTATCTGTCTGCACAGCAAATCGATGCACCTAGCCAGCCTGGCAGGCTCACTCACTTTCCCTCTGCTGGGCTGGATCTCTGCCACATCAGTGATTATGCCCTGAGGCTGTGATTTCCTGGATGTTTGCCAGGGAGTCGAGGCTGGCTTGGGCATTTTTTTGTCAAGAGCTGCTTCCCTGCTTCCTTGCCATGCCTGTTATTGTGCTTGTCCTGCTGTTTGCTGGGCATTACAAGGAACCATGACAACAAGGGATCAAGAGACAAAAATCTCCTCCTGTTTCAGCCAGAGTACTTCACCACTATTGCTTTTCACATAGTCCTGCAAACAGCTGAACCATGGGACAGAAATTGCTGAAGCCACCTAGCAGCTGCCAAACAGAGATGTCACAGGAGCCTCAAACTGATGCTGAACAGTAGGCAGTGGGTAATTTTTTTCCTTAAGTTCTCATTTTGGACTTTGTATTATGCCATCTCATTTTGGAAAACTTTCCTTTATTTAGATCTAGGAAGGATTAGTCCTCAGTCTGCTTAGGAAAAGCCAAGCAGTACCTTTTGATAAAGGTTTGCTAATAAGCAAACTATTTCCTCTTCAAGTTTTCTAGGCCTGTTAGTATCTATGCTGCGTAGGTTAATGATCTGTTAAATAGTAGTGACTCTTATTCTTGCTCACTGTATGCCTTATGGGTTTATCAACCTAGCAGCTTTTTTTCTCATCCCTTCAGATTTTGAGGATTCAGCCCTCACCTTTGACTAATTGGCTATGAGTACAGGTAACTTGAATGTGAGGCTCACAGAAAGGGAGCAAGGATTTAGGAGGGAGAACTGATGTGCTTCCTCTTCTCTCTGTAGCAAACATCTTTCCCTAAACATAGTGCAAACCAAATTGGCAGAATGGGGAAGATGTGTCCCCAACAGCATTTATCATGACATAGTGTACTGACCAGCTTGAATTATCACAGAGGAATTACAGCCAAATAATATGCAATTAGTCATTAGTATTATGTTGTCAGGGCTTATTCATTTTTGGAGGTTAGGAAAAAAACTGGCTGGTCATCAGAGAATGAACAAATGGTTCCCCGACACCTTTTTCCTCATTCCACATCTCCCCTCCCACCTGCTCTCATTTCTTCTCTCTGATTGCTCTCATGCCTTTCTGATGAGGCACTAATAATAGCAAGGGTGCTAACCTACTTTTCTTCAAACTGTTAAAGCCACAGAGCATTGCCAGAGTGCCAGGCAGCAGCTGCTGGTCAGGCAGTGGGTTACAGCAGAATTAGAGGTGGTGCACTCACAAATTTCCTTTGGTTTTGCTTCGCTCTTTTCATTTGTGTTCAGGAGCAAAGAAAACAGAGTGTAGGGGAACAGGGAAGAGGAGAAGAGTTTGTTCAGAGAGAACAGAATAGAGAATCCAGTTGCATGTTGTGCCACAAATTGGTCTAACCTGGCTCTACTTTATGTTTTATGTGAATGACTCTCAGTGTGTTCCTGAGCACCTCTGAGGTTGTTGAGATGCGGCAACAGAAAGGAATGGGAGTCCAAACTCCATCCCTAGTGAATGAACATAAAATGAACCTTACAGCTCCAAGCTTGCATGACTTACACCTGATGGAGTAGGTTATTATTTTATAGCTATACCAGTTGTTTTCCCCATTTAGGAATGTCCTTTAGGAAGAATATAGTAGTAGAGATAGCAAGCTGCAAATGCCATATTTTTATGTTAAAGACTAGCAATCCTTCTTGTTTCCTTAAAATGTAGAAAATACCAGTACTCTATTTAATGAAATCTGCTCATTTAAAATGAAAAAATTAAATGTTGTATATCTGTTCAGCACACTGTCACAAGACAGTTATGTTTAGGTGTGTCTTTGTGTGGCTGCTGTGACTGGCTAGCTCGGGGGTGAGATTCCGAGCTAGCACAGCACAATAGCAGATTTTAGACCACACTTTAAAAGCCGGCCACGCTGTCTGTAATTTTTCCCTTAACTGGCTACGGATTCCTCCAGGTGATGCAGCTACATCCACAGGAGATCCGGGTTGGACCCACCTGGACCCCGGGAACAAAGGAAGGCAAGAACGGAGACGCTGGAGGAAGCTGGAGGTGTTTATTCTCTCCTCCCCGGCAGCAGTCTGGCCAGGGAGAGCTCGGCTTTCCCCAGGGTCCCAGGGACGGGGACGGGGCTTACAGCAACAGCCAATGGGGAGGGAAGGAATGCGGGGCCAGCCCAACACCCCTGGCACCGCGTGGGGAAGGGAAAAAGCAATACGCACTTGTATAGAGATATCATTAAACCGAGGGGGTTTTTCCAGGCACAGCTCTGTCCCCCCAAACCCTAGGCTGGCAGGTTTGCCAGGACACCCCAACATTTAGGAATATTAAAAAAAAAAAACAACAAAAGAAATAATTTGACAAAAATTAAACATTTCATACTGCTTTAAAAAATGCGGGTTAAACCAGGGAAGTCTTGGAATGAAACATCACAACACAGGTTGGAGTATTTGGTCACTAAATCATTGTCCTCAATCTGCATTTTCTGACAATGTAAGGTAGTATTTTAGATCTGATGTACGCAGCTGTCTCACACATGTACACATGTGAAGGCTGTTTTCCAGATGTTTCTTACATTCCAGTTAGCCTGTACTTGAAAAAATGTCTGAAAAAAAGACAAGTTGCCAGGTTTATTTTGAAACTATGTGTTTTTTTCCTGTGCAGGTATGAGCAGCCTACACCTAAAATAGCCTATTTGGGGTAAACCCAACCAACCAACCAAAAAACCCCACCAATCTTTATCTTAATTAAAAAGTTTAGAAGAAATACTTATTCTGCTCTCCAGAGTCAAAGAAACAGCTCCACAGGTAGACAGAGCATCCACTGAGTTTACTTTTTATTTTGTGTACAGCAGAAAGGCCTGATCTGTTAGTAAATCCCGCTGAAGGCGGGTGCTTTTTTCCACACAATCCTTCACTGTCTTTTCCTCTGTTGCGATTGCTGTGAGATAGGTTCTAAGACATTAGTCAAAAGCAATGTTTTCTTAAGAAAAGAGCCAAGAAACGCCTAATCTCTCTTAAAATCGTTCTGAGAGCTCATTTATTTAGTTCAGGAGTCTTTTGTCAGATGTCAATAAGAGGCACAAAGACTTGAATTAGATTACACAAAAGGACTTTCAATAAAATTAAGGTTTGAACCCCTTTCTGCCATTATTCCTGCCTTGCAGCTCCTGGAATTTTAAATCCACTTTCTCTGGTCACTTTTGGAGATGTCATTCCCCTGGTACAGTTCAAGAAGTCCTTGCGATTATGGGCTCACTACTATCTTTTTATTTGGAAAAGCAAGAAAGGCACATTAAAAAAACACATGGAAATTTGGCATATCTATTTATGTACAAGAATCTTAAGAACACAGGGTGGGCCCCTGGAGTTTAGCCACTTCACAGCCATAGCTAAGCACCATCCACTTAAGGTAGGAGCAGCTTTTTAGGGCATCGGTACAGTGGAAAATGGGACATGGTGCAGAGCTGCTAACGGAGACTTGTATGTGACAGCACCATGTAGAGAAAATTGTTTGGTCTTTAGCACCTCTCTAATCGGCTTGACTGCTCTGTAGCATCTTAGGAGCAGCTGTTCCTGCTTCTATTTCTGCAGGTAATACAGGCTTCGATACCTGAGCTTCTCTGCACTGAGAGGGGTAGACTGTGCCTTAAGTCTCTCTGCAAATGTTTGCCCTCCTTCTGTATCTGGTTAGTTCATTTGTGAAGAAATGTTTTGTCAGGTCCTGTGTTGATGCTGAGCTAGTTGGCTTTGTTCTGGGATATCAGCTCTGCTCCTGCTGTGTTACAGGAACTAGAGTCACCATCTGTCACATCTCTGTACAGGGAACTGTGTGCTGCTAACTGGGTAACACTGACTGCAAAGTTCACAGCACTGCTGTTTCAATGAACAACCACCTTCGGGAGCCTCTGTCTATACAGATGTGATTTGAATATTTCCTAGGACAATGTTTGTGCTCCAAAGAGTCAATCCACAGTGTTATACTGATCTAGAGTTTGATACTAAGTCTTATTTGTTACTCATAATCTTTAAGGCATTTGCTCCATGGCATATTATGCACTTGTCCTCAGACATCCTTTGGAGTTCAACACCAGCAGTTCTCTCTCACCTTTACACCTCCGAAACAAGTCTTACCCCCAGTGATGAAACCTAGCTGGTAGAATTCATGGTAGAAACAATATTGTCACCTGGGTAAATTGGGCTGACCAGAGATGCTTACTTTCCATCTTCAGATGGGTGTGGTGGCAGAAAATTCTCTCTCTTGGACTCCTCTGAGCTTCGGTCTATATCATGATCTTGAAGCTAATCAAGGTATGATTTTTCATACATCTGCTTGCCAATCACACAGAGGAAATCCATCCTGTCCAGAAAGGAAGACTGTTTTTTAGGCTCTGTGATTCAAACAAAGACCAAACAAGAACAGAAAAGATTGGATGGACTCATTTTATATCCTTTTTCTGAAGAAAACATTTCTGTTGGCTACTGTCCTAAGAACTGTCAAAGTGATTGCTGTAGGAGCTCACCTTATGGGTTTATGATCTACTTCTCTTCAAGTGGAAATACTGTATGCACTCCTTTGAAAAGGTTTGGGAATTGGTATTTTGACGACACCTCAAAAAAGCACTATGTCATGAAACACAGTGCAAAATAAAAACAATATACTAGTTAATGGTTCTTTTATTTTACATTCTCTTTCTTTCTCGAGAAGCAATGTAGTCTCAAAGTAGCTTATGTATAAATCTCTTTAAAAAATCCCTGTTTGATATCACTCCATTTCCTCTCCTCTGCCTTTCTCTCTTTGCTTCCTGCGCTCCTTTATGGGGTTTAGCAAGTGAGATGTGAGTTACATTGACAGAACAAACATGATAAATTCCTGCTGCCCTATGAAATTTGTTCAGTCGAGTTCCTCTGCTGCTGCGAATCTTAATGCTGTTCTCAGGCAGTTTTCAATCCATCAGATACTGTACAGCTGCATATGTGCACCACAGCGGGAAGATTTATGGGTTCCTATTTTTAGGATTTCACGTTTTGGCACCTCCATGCTGTTCATTTGCCCAAACTGTATTCTGCTAATTAAACCTTAAGACCTAAATTATAATGTACTTAGAGATGTTGAGCCAATGAAGCAATGCCGTTGCCTGAACATTTCTTGATTGCATACATTTATATATGAAATAATTTTCTTGTGAAGATACTAAAATGCCGTGTTTTTCATTTTGAAAAAAAATTATATTGCTTTTTACTAATATTTTAATGCACAGTTATGTTATTTTTTGTTATTTCAGTATCTTTAATATATGTATACACTTAATTCTATGATGGAATAGTTTGTAGTTTGAAAAAGTCTGGATGAGAACTTTTTAAACAGACACACCTCTGTAGAGGTTAAACAGTAGCTGAACGTGTGAAAGTTAAAGGAAAAAGGCAGGATCAGTTTTGTGCTGAAACGGCATTGGAAGCCACTGGAAACTGTTGTATCTGTAAGCCGAGTCCCAGTTTGGTTAGCTAGTATTCATTTCACATTCTGGCACATCCTATCTTTCAAAATTAGCTTTGTTTAGCAGTCTGTGTTAAAACAACACACTCAACTTTTAACTCTTTTTCCAGGCCTAGGAAGGAGTGTATTTACCTTAATATTGTGCAAGAAAATCATTTAGCAGCCAGCTCATGCAGTCTCATTTTACCTGAAAGTTGAGTTCTCAGTTATTTAGTACACATTGATTAATAATATAACATAACATTGATTCTCTTACACAGATGACCACCAATTTTCTTGACTGAAAGTGTTAAGAATGAAAATTTAATTGTCTGTAAATTTTAAAAACATATACATTAAGATGGGGCTGTTAAAAAGTTAGGATTTAAAGGTGCAGGAGCAGGCCAGCCCTAACTGCTGAAACAGGAGCTACTGGGGAAGAAGACCAGCCTGGCTGAACAGGGAGCTCTCACAGGAATTCAGGGGAAAAAAAAGAGAGTTTATGACTTATGGAAGAAGAGATAGGAAACTCAGGAAGAATATAAGGATGCCATTGTCATGAAGAAAGAAAATTAGAACGGTGGAAGTTAAACTAGAATTCAATCTGGCCACTGCTGTGAAAGATAATAAGTGCTTCTATAAATATGTTGCCAACAGAAGGAGAGCCAAGGAAATCTCCATCCTTATTGGATGCAGAAGGGAACATAGTCACCAAGGATGAGGAAAAGGCTGAGATAATTAATACCTCTTAGGATGAGGTCTTGGGGTTGTGAGGCCTTAAGTTTTGCCAGAGAAGGTTCAGGCTGGACATCAGGAATAACTTCTTCATGGAAAGGGTTGTTAAACATTGGAATGGATTGCCCAGGCAGGTGGTGATGTCATCATCCTTGGCGGTGTTCAAGAAGCAAGTGGTAGTGCCATGGTCCAGCTGACAAAGTGGTGATCAAAGGCTGGACTCAGTGATCTCAGAGGTCTTTTCCAACTTAGATGATTCTGTGATTCTTTGATTCTATTTTTTAATTTTTTAATGGATGGTAACTTAAGGGCTCATGAAAAGCAAAAATGAGAAACAGAGGAGAAATCCTTGATGCAGAAGGTGAGAAGCGCAGTTACTGAGACATCAATTAAGTGATGAGAAATGCATCCATCCCAACTCAACAAACCCGTGATGCGCTGAGTTTAGGACTAATGGGGGACTAAGTTAAATTTCTAATCTCACTAGGGTTATGCAGATTGAATGAAGAAATAGAACAGAACAGAAAATCATTTTCAAAAACAAGCCTTACTTTCAGGCACTGAAACGAGAGAAGGGGATGTGAAAGGCTAAACTGAAGAAGTCTAAAAAGGTAACCTTGGGGCATAATAATACAGAAACCACTGCAGACTGAATCTGCCCTCTCCAGGGACAGGGAAGGCAGGGAACCTGCCTTAAGACCTGCCTTAAGACACAGGGAAACCTGGACATGAATCTTTGTCCTTCTCCATTTAGTGGGAAAATAGCTAGTTCTGTAGTCCTGTCTCCCTTGCTTATGGGACAATATAGAAGGTACTTGTTGCATCTTTACTTTGAGAGAAAAGTAGACATCAGAGACTAGAAAAACTCAATGGTGTGAAAAGGGAAGTAGTTGTAAAGAATCATGGAAACATTATCTGGCTAAGTGAACTAAAATTACCACCAAAACTGCTGTCTTTATATCTGCTTCACTGCCAAGCCCCGCAACTAGATCCCTTATCACTCTCCCTTCTGGCCTCCCACATAAAAAAAATGTAAAGAAAATTCATTGCAGAAGATGTGCTCTTCCCTCTGGTCCTGAGAAGTTTAGGTAAAAATTATACACTGCATCTTTGGGCTTTACTACCTTTCCTAGAAATCCCAGGGCTGCCACAGCCCAGGGGTAGTGATACCAGTGTGAATTCATAGATCTATTTAACTAACAAGGTAAAAGTGTCATGAAAGACTTCTCTGAATCCCAGTTATTCTGCCTGGTTTTGGAACAGCTCTTTCTGAATAGAAAGAGGGAGATTGTAGCCCTCAGCAAGGGCATTCTTGTGGCTCTTTTAACTTCCCTGACTTCCCACTGTGGTTTCCAAGGTGTTGTATTTGAACAACTCTGTTGTGCATTTCTCACTCTAAGGTTGCTTTCTACTTTCAGAAGCAGGGATAATACCCCCATTTTAAAGTAAACTAAGTTTATAACCTGCTTAGTAGGAAGTGGTGGCTTTTTCTTTCTGGAGGGAAATTTCCAAGCACTGGGAACTGGGGAGTTGAAGGAACTCTAAGACGAGGCTATGCAATGGTACTGTGCTCTGAGTAAAGATGACCCACTTGCTTCAGTTTGGGAATAGTAGTGGGAAAATGTGTCACGAAGTCCATGCTGTTCTTCAGTACTGGAATTTAAAGAAGTACATGACACAGCAGTTGTGTCAGATGCTCAGATACTTACATCATCATCTTTCAAAGAGATGGTTGGAACATATCTGTATTCATATCTGTATCCATTGCTTTGACTGGCAATGAGATTCTTTAGAGTGGGCATTGAAATGGATGTGGCAACTAGGTATTGCTTAATTCTGGTTAGGTGACAGCTTAAATCTATTTGCTGTGCCATATCCAAGCTCCATGTGTATTTATGTATCCATGTGTCTATTTCCCTTCAATAAAATATGAGTGTTTCTCTATCTCACAGAGCTGATGCCATGTTACTTGATACTAGACAGAGAAAATTCTAAATGGTGGTGATTATTTCTAGCATTATCAGCCCATTTCTATATGTGCTACATACAGAAATGTTTCTTATTAACGCAGAATTTCAGATTTTTTTATCCTAATATTCCTTTCTGACCCTAAAAGTGTGTAAATCCATTTGACTGAACTGATATTCTTTAGGAAAGAGGGCATCTAAGCAGTGTGTTCCACAGTCCTGTCTACCAATAGACTGTTCCTTCCTAAATACAGAAGTTCAGTGTGTCACTGCAAGAGAGGATATCCACACATGAGCTCTATGAAAAAAACTAAGAAACTCTTATTGAAAATTAACATGGATATTTTAGCAAAACAACATATTGATGAGTGAGAATATTTCTGGCAACATAACCTATGGACTGCAAATCTGCAGAGCTGTCATTGTATCCTTGGAGATCACTAATCAAGATTGGCCGAAGGGGCCAGAGTATAAAGAATACACTTCCTAAGAGTCCCTCAGCTAGAATGTAGACAGGATTTCTTTGTGCTCTAACCTTCCTCTCATCTCGAGGTGACAGGAGGACAGTTGTTATCAGCTATAGAACACTTTCTGTGAGTTTGGTTTGTTGGTGCTTTCTCTTTTCTGGCATTCTATCAATGACAGATAATGTCTCCAGTGGCCCAGGAAACTCCTTTAATCATTATTATATTCCAGAATATATGCACCATGTGCATAAAATGTCAACAATTATTTAAGTACAATATCCTCCACTGTACAAAGAAAATACTGACTACATGCAGAATATGAGCAAATCGTCACACTCTCTTTGAAATATTGTATTAAATAACCTTACAATGCCTTATTTCTATTCAAAGTCACACTGGTTGCTTCAGGGCATAATTGGTTGGTTCATTCTTCAGTGCTGCCAGTTATTTTTCAAAATCATAAAACTGACTTTATCTCTGTAGTCTCAGTAATGTGCAGGTACTGAGGGGATTATGTTTTGTGAGCATTCTCACATTAATGCTGTAGACAGTGAAATTTTCACTAAATCAGGGGATGTCTTGTTTGTTCTGGGGAGATCATAGTTTGGAGAAAGTTTGTACTATGACAGTTTTCACTTCTCTTGGAAAACCAGGGGGTATTTCTGTGAACTCCTTAAATACTTATTAATGTCTTTGATAACTGTATCTGACTATTTTCATTTGAAGCGGAGCAAATATTTGCTTTATTGCTGTTAACTGCACATGGCTGCTTGACACCATTAACTGAAGAGAGAAAGGAAATAAAACCATGCAGTTCAAGCCTGTGATTTTTTTCTCCAAAGAGAAATAGTAACAATTTGCCGTATTTGCATCCGCCTACATATAGAATTTAATGCCATTACCATGGACGACATGCCCTATTAGAAGCTGCTATTAAAAGGCACATTTTTTACATAGCTTCATGATACATATACACCTGCTTTAATTCTTTCATAATTATTATGTAATTTTTAAGCTATTATTGAATTTCACATGGTAAAATAAATATAGCTGTGAGTTAAAGATAGGAGAATTTTATCAGACATATTAAAATAAATCTAAAATGTTAACTCCATTTTAAACCAAGCAAAAAAAGTCAGCTGCATTATTTTTAAAGTTACTCACTGCTTTGACTGAACAAAGATTTATGACTTTGTTCTTTCTAAATTATTTCTCCAACATCCTTTAAAACACGGCAAGTATTGCTTTTAAACAAAGAATCCCTGTAGCGTGAACAGCAATTATCTCCATGTAATTAGAAACACATGCCTTTTTAGTTCAGTAAAACAATTAAAGCAGGGTAAATATTGGGGACAAATGCACATTAATGTACTTTCCTATAAATAAGAAAATTTTAATTTTGACTGCATTGCTGCTTCTCATGCTTCTTGCATAGCTATATCATGAGATTTAAAATCCTTTATGTGGCAGATAGTTGCAGTAAATGACACTTTGTTCTCCCAAGACACCCCTTGACTTCTCATTTCAGTCGTCTCAAAACCCTGAGGTGAAGCTTATCAAGGCAAATTCATGAATGAGCTTTATGTTGGTAAAAATGCTTCATTAATTATGTCTGTATGATAGCTGAACAGAGGTTTGATGGAGAAATTCTAAAATGCAGTTTAGGAACTCTGTAGGAAATGCAATCATGAGTAGAGCCCTCATGGATTTGGGGAGGGAGAGCAGAGGAACTTAGGGAAGAAGTTGTATTTTCACCACTGTAATGCAACACAAACCCACACACCTTGATGGCTGGTGCTAGTGGAAGAAGCTACAGCTTTCTCTGCCTGTCTTGGTACCTCTGAGCTGGGAATTGATAGTACATAACACCAGAAGACTGCTCCAGAGATTCCTAATAGTATCTGTTCTTTTGCTATGTACATAAGAATGAAGAAAGTTTCTCCACTTTACGTGAATAAATGATTTCCTGAAAAAAATGTGCTCAGCTTGACTGTGACCAAAAACCTAAATCTTTATATGTTCACAAACAGATAATTAGAAACTGTGTGTGAATTTAATAAACACACAAATTAGTTTGCACAGTTGAATGTTCAGAAGTCAAAATGAGACAATTGTTTATAATATTTTTGAATCAGATATTTCAGAACAGGACTTTTCTCCCAAACTGCTTTTACTTTAAGAATACTTACATTATTCTCCAAAAACTCTAAATACTTTTTGTTATGGCAGGAGAGCCTTAAAAACAGAGTGTCTTCCACATGGAAATCTATAGACCAGTGTAAATCATAACAAGAATTAGGGTGACTCGCATTGTTTTTGCTGTTTATTTCCCCATCTCCATTTCTTTGGCCTATTTCCCCCTTGTCTTCACATCCCTTTCCATCTTCCCCTTTTCTACTGCATGCGGTTGTGTCCACCTTTAAGTTTTTTCACATATTTTTTCAATTTGGAGTCCTTCCTGTGTGGAGGGGTTATTACATAGTGCTTATTAAGTACTCTTTTATCTACCACTTCTGATTTTTTTCCAATAGGTAGTGAAAAAGGAATACACCTTGGTAAGGTCTGCCAGAAGTTGGTGGCTGGAGCAGACTGCATCTCATTAAGTTTGGTGTATGGTTCCTGAAGTAATTATTTAGCAAAGTAAAAATCTGTGGCCCCTATGAGCAATGCAAAGGCAACATAATTACAAGAGATTTGACACTACTATAGTAAATGCACCTTGACGAATATCTTTAACAATTTGAAGAGTCATGATACTAGTGTTGATACAAAAATTGAAATGAGATTGTTTTGTGACTTCCCTGCACACTCTGTCTTCTGAGAGTCTCTGCCTCCTTCACTGTATCAAAGTGAGTGCTTTTTTTTTTTTTAATCACATGTATACCAATAAATAAATTTCAAGTTAATTGTTTTGATGCCACCTGATTTGTCCAACAAAATCCAAAGTGCACTCCAAGTTGAACTAGCTGGGCTTTGTGAATCAAATTATCATTAGTGGGTTGTGATGGGTTGTGACTGATGAGATCGCAGCATCACAGCTACCAACAGTTGATCAACCACTTAATGCTACTTGATGACATTAACTTTGATTCCTGGCAAAGCAAGTTAATTTCTCTGTAAGGGAGAGCCTCTCATGCAGTTAGCTGGTAATGTATCTGTAAGCCATGAAAATAGTGTTTCAAGATTTCAATACCATTGGTAAACATTATGGATGAGGAAATATCTCTTGTAAGACATGTCAGGAAGTGATTTGCTCTCACTAATGCAGAGAGATTACAGTGTACAAAGAAATAATGTGCTTTGAAACTTCAGTGGGAAAGACAATTTTTCTTGAGGGAAGGATGTTCATATCCTCGTGACTTAAATTCAATTCAGTACCAGGCAGAGAAGTTGGGAGGGAAATTCAGTGCATGCCATGCAGAACTGCAGTTTATTTTTGCCCTGTAAAAGGATTGTACCTGTTAAGATAAAAAATTTTGGTGTGTGTGACTGGACTGGGTGTGACAAGGGAGTAGAAAAGGGTTACTGTTTCCAGCTGTTGTATTCCCTTATAGCTAGGCTGTGTGTGTGGAAGGTAGCTACCTGATGCACCTGAGAGTTGAAGAGGCCATCCACGTCCTTGAGACAAATGTCACAACATGTCCCAGTAGGAAAACCTGTTCTTGTCTGCCTGTCCACTCAAGGTCTAATGGTGTGTGCTCGTGATGGGGGTCTTGATGTTGCTTGGAAACTGTTTCTTGGTGCACATGTTTAATCCCACTGCGGAAATTTAATACTGGGACATTGAAGATTTACAGCACAGCACAATGTAAAAGTTGCTCTGAGAACGTCATTTGGAAAGGGATGTTTTTGGGTTCTCTTGCTGTATTTCAGATTGGTTGTCAAATAATACTACTAGATCTCTGTGAATTTTCATGTCGTGTCCATTTCTCGGGGAGCCTTAAATCTACTTGCAGCTTTCTCTATATCAAAATCATGACACAGAACTCTCACAGGTATCTATGAAAGAGCCCAGTCATAAATGAACTTTAACCACTGTAAAGCAGGTTATTCCTCAACAGTAGTGAGTGTAGTTTCTTTGGGCATGGTAATAATGGAACGCCTATGCTCAATCTGACCTGCAGATAAGGTGATTATTACTGGAAAATCATCACTGTTTTTTTTAAGTAGGAAATTAAACAGTAACAATAATGGGCAGAGTCCGGAAGCCGACTACAAAGGAGATTGCACCTGATGTAGGGCAGATCAGGAGCAGATAAAGATGGGTGATTTATTTTAGCCAAACATATTTTTTTTCCTGCCATAGGAGGTAGATATAGCTTTGGTGACCCATTTTGCAAATCTGATTTCTTTCTTTTTGAATTCTTCTGAAATTTCCTTAAAAATTTCCAGCTAGATTCCAGAAATAGTCCATTATTTATTGGATTATTCATGAGGTTTGGATTATTTTTCTTCTCATACAAACTCAGAAGGATTGCAAAATATCAAACTTGCTAGTAAATTAAAGGAATCTCCATAAACAGTTTAGCTATTCACGTATCAGGCTAGTAGAAAGTCACTACTGTCGTGGTGACAAGGTTGGAATAGTGTCTAGAAGAGAAAACAAGAAGGAAAATATCAGACCAAATAAGTAGGATACTGAACACATCACAGAATCGCAGAATGGGAAAGAAAGGAAAACTAGGAAAACTCTTCAGCTTCTAATGGAAGGCTGCAGGAACTGGGCTGGCTGTAGAAAGGCTGAGAAAATAACAAAAATGGATGTACAACATGGTTTTAAACTGTTAAGTCTGTTATATGGTTAATCAGTTCAGTCTAAAAATAAGGCCTTCAATAAGGCCCTTCTAGTCCTCTCTTCCAGCTGCAAACAAAAACAAAATAAGGCAGACTTCAAAACATGTACAAAGCCCACTTAGATGTATAAGTGTATCTATTTTACCATTTATTCATGATAATCAGTTTCCTGCTGGAAACTAGATTTTGAAAGACCAATATATTTTGACAATTCATTGGGACCAAAAGATTCTTAAAACTTGGCCCATAATCTTCCCCTCTTGGTCAAACTGGGTACAGAAATACTTTCAACATTATATATGTTCCCAATTGTTTGCTAACAGACAGGCCCTAGACTACTAAAAATAGAAGCAGTTTGAAGTTTTGAGTTGAGACTAATAACCTTGTATTTGTTATGAGATATTCACAAGAGTTTATCACTACAGTTAATAAAAATCTATGGAAGAACATAATTCACACAATGTAAGCAGCCCTTAAAAAAGGTCAAATCTTTAGTTCTTGAAAGAACTTTTGTTTTTGTCTTTAAATTGAAAAAAAAAGGACAGGAAAAAAACCTCTTGGGTGAAATTTAATTAAAGGTGGTGTGTAGCCAAGTGCAAATATATCTTCTGAGATTAACACTTCTGCATCTCTGCACAGGACAGGTACTCACTGCCATGTTTAAAATGCAGATTATTAAGTCTTTCATTAGGCATTCAATTTGGCATCCAATTTGAAGTAAGTGCAACTTCTGCAATTAACTGTAATGAACTGGGTTTGGATCTTGGTTTTGTTGGTATAAGCAAAATCAAGTATGAATCCTACTCTTTATCTGTGTTAAACGTTTTCCTTGGATAGAGCTGAAGCTGGAAGTGCAATTGTCTGGAAATCCCCTAACATTCAGTTCAATGCACCTGGGATGTCTAAGTTTCTTGTTTTTGTGGCTGGCTTTTGGAAAGGGATATTGTCTTCTGAAGCCTCCCTCTGTAGTTTTGCCAGAGGAGAACATTATCGTTTCTGATGGGGAAAACAAGGGAAAGGAAAGAAAATGACTCACCCAGCATCTGACTGCAACCTCTGCAGTTTTTAAAGCTTTAAGAATGGAAGTCCTTGGAGTGGTGCAGGAGGCAAACCAGCGCTTCACGAGCCCTGTGAGCAGGCTGGGTACAAAACCAACTGTGTCACCTGGGGCACAGGTCCCAAGGGTGCATCCCCAGGAACCAGCTGGCCCAGAACACAAGTATGCTGCTCTGTCCACATGCTCTCTCCCTGCTGCTGAGGGAAGGTTGCTGCAGCTTGTGGAACTACCTGGAGAACCCTGCTGCAGGGTGCAGTGGGTGCAACAGCTCTTGCTGAGCTACTGGTACAGCTCCTCTGGCAGCCTGTCAGGCAGCTGAGCTGTTTGACACCCTTAGACACCTATGCTTCAGAAATGGAGGCAGGATGTGACATCTCCTGCTCGGCTTTATGGGCACTCTCTCAAGTCTGAGTAGTTTTAGTCTGATCCTGCTGCAGTTAAAGCAATTTCATCTGGGTGCTGGCTTATCCTCACACAGATGCCTTGAAGGCAAAGGGAAGTGCGGTTTAGTCAAGTCACTGACATATTTCAGTCTGGGTTGGGTATGAACTGGGGGCAAGACCAGTGTGACCACTTAGGAATGCTAAAATGGCCCCTCTGTAACGCAGAATCATTTGCAAGGAATTAAGCACACACTGAGGGACAACAATATGCAAAGAAGACCTTCAGCAAATTATTTCCAAATTAAGACCATAGTTAACAAAATTAGCAATACAAATAAAAAAGATGTTATTCTCCCCAAACTCTCATACTAATTGTTCTTTTATTGTGCTTTAATGCTTAGGAATGGAATAAAAAGAAAGATGATTAGTTTGCAAAAGTGTTAGGATCAGCAGTGACATTACGACTAGTCATTACAAAATGCCTTTGCTTGGTGACTGTCCTGACATCATCAGTTGTGTTTAAATAAATAAGAATTAGCAATCCCACACTAAACAGAACAGTAAATAGCAGGACTGTCTTCTGAGATTTAGCACCAAGCCACAGACTGTTAATGGGAGAACGGAAGCTGTGAGAGGGAGTGAGTCCTGTTCCAACTGCTAATTAATCCGATATATAAATCCTCAAAGAGAGATCAACTAAACAAGGCTCTTGTTTTTGTGGAAGGTACTTTTCTAACAGCAGAAGAGAAAATAATAATAATAATTAGCCAGTCGACTTGGAAAGCTTTATGTGGAAAGTACACAGTGTTGTGTGCAAATATGTTGCCAAATGGAGAGCTTTCTTTATTTATTGGAGTGTTTGGAGCAACAAACTAGAGACTTTGCATATTAGACTGCAATTTCCATGTTTACTTAATGCTTTGCCTTTTTTTCTACTGCTTGCCCTCCCTTCCCTCAGAAACAAACATACAGCAGAGCAGCCACATTTCTCAGAGCCAGTTTCATCTGCTGACATCAATGGATTTGCGCCACAGATGAATGTGGTTGTTTGTGCCTCATCCTGGTAATCATGGCAGCTGTTAGGCTTGACCGTGAACTCAAGAATCCCATCATCTGTCATCGTGTTTTTCTTCCCAACAGTGTTTTTGTCAAAGTAGTTATGCTGGGAGAGGAACACTGTGGTGTGCACAGCAGGTCTCAGCCTTCTGCCCAAATCCAGCACAAAGATACAAAACTTTCTCTTGCATTTTCTTCATAGTGGGTCCTATTATCTCAGAGAGGAAAGGGAAGAAGCTCAGCAGACAAAATACACTCACCAGAAAGAAGGCGGCTTCAAAAATTTTAGATTTGTTTGAGGGAGGAAATTTCGTGACGCCGTTGTAACGATGAGTGAAGGTCTTACGCAGGACACAGGGTGAATTTAAACACCGTGTGCGTGTGTGTGCCTATCTGTGCCTGTGTATGACTATGGACATTGCTGCTTCCGCATGTTTAGTTTATTTTCTTTGTGATGCTGATCTCAGTTTTCCCAGAATTTGTTCTGTACTGCCTCACCTAGGACTATCAGTTAAGAAGAAATGTCAAGGGACAAGCCTGTTAAAAATGCTGCGTATTTGTGGCGTACGCGCTGCAAACACGCAGAACTGAACAGAACAAGGAGAAGGGCACGAAAGCACCGTCTCTTCCCTAGATTCACACAGTGACCTCATAGCCCATCCTGTGTGCTGTAACAGGATTTTAAGACATGCAACACCTTGCTAAGGATGTCACACTCAAAAATTTTTAATAGCAGCAAATACCTCACTTCTACATGGTCATAATTTTACTTTTTCCTGACTGCTCTGATGTAATTCAAGTAGAAATATAATCCAAAGGGGGATATTTTAACCTAGTAGCTTGGGAAATTTGACAGTGTAGTAGAAAAATTTGCTTGTATGGACGATGAGAATGTGCTTGATCAGAAGAATGTCATTTGGAGCCTTTAATACATCTACTCAGTTGAAACAAGTGCATGATGTGCAAGTCAGATGTTTCAAAGGCCATTGTTTTCTAACCCTGCTTCTTAGTGAGTTTTTACTTGGGAGCGATTGAACAGGTTTTTTTCTGAATGCAACTCTTTTAGCTCCATATTTTACCTTAGCTTTTTTTGCTACTAACTGCAAAAATATATATTTTTACTGAAATGTACCCATTCTATCTGAAGTTACTGAGGAATAAAAATCTTGTATCTCCTGTGGTCTTACTAGAAGCTTTAAGTTGTCTAGAAATTATTTCCAGCTCCTCATTTCTATCATAAATTATTATATTGTTGCTTTTTTGAGAATGGGGCAATATAAACATATCCAAGGCAACACAACAACATGAGCTGGTGCAGGCAGACATCACAGCCTGTCAGAGAGCTGCGAGTATTTGGAGCTGCCCCACCATTAAGTTTGACCCCACAAAACTTGTGCCTTAAAGAACTCCCAAACAAAATGAGAGAACAAGCTATAAAGAAACAGAATATGGACTTTGAGCTCAGTTTTAGGCATGAAAAACATACTTTTTCTTCCATTTTGCCTTCTCTGTAGTCCTTTCAGATCTGCTGGTGGGGTCTTACAGGCAAAAAACCAGGACAGCACAGCTCCTCTGCATAGCAAATTTATACCACCACATTCCAGACAAGATAATCCTCTGTCATGAAGCAGTTTTTATGCTATGCTGATTCATGATCAGAGTTAAAGAAAGGGCCGCATCAGTGGACATGCCTGGATTTGCAACACACATTTTACCTCCTTGTGTTTTATAACACCGTCACACGTAATTGAGACCTTTATAAATTCTTCTACAAACAGGCTTCTTGCACTACTAGAAAAGAAAACACTACAAGATACCCAGAAATGTGCATGATAAAAGCCTGGGATCTATCTCCTGGTACAGAGCAGTCCATCTCACTACATGAATACATTTTGAATGTGCGTGGACCCAACATTGAAAACTCCATCAGTCGAAAAACCTTCAGCAGCTGTCAGTGTCCTTCACTTCACAGAGAGCCACATCCACCCATAGACAGCAGATGTCAAACATAATAAAAACTTGAAAAGATCAATAAAACTCTAAAATATAAAAATAAAAAAGGGAAAATATTGTAAATATTGGGGTTTTTTCAAAGAATGTATTACAATTAATTTCTTTTGTTCAAAGAATGTTCAGATCAATGAATGTGGATTCTGTGGATTCTGCGGATTCTGCATATCTGATTAAGTGCTAGTCTTCACTTTATTCAACAGTTAAAATTTCAGGGTTTGAGGATGAACAGGTGGGATAAGACCAGCTAGTATCACAGCAGCTATTCTCACATGAAGTTAGTGAATTGCATCATTTAAAAATGTGAATTTAAAAAAAAAAATTATAAATGGCAGATTTAAACCATTGCTCATGGGATGATTATCTCTTTGTAACCTGTAATAGTCATGCTTATGAAAAGGGTTAAGAATGGGGAATGCTGCTGCAGTTTCCCCTTTCCTCCATGAGTTACTGTCTTCCCCCAGTACTCTCATGTGTTTGTGTCTGACAGTACACTGGTCAGACTGCCTTCCCACTCAGAGTATGTGTTCAGAATGTGTGTAGGGAGCTAAGAGGACAGACACCTCTATGTTAGGCTGTGTGGCACTCATTTTCTTGATTCTGCCAATATTAAAAACACTTTCCACTAGAGCTTAAAGGAAAAACCTCCGTCTCTTCCAGTCCTCCAGGTCCTGGCCCAGAAACTTGAATAAAGAAGTTGTAGTGAACTCTTCCCAATCCTTTGCTATTTCCTACCTCACTTTTCTTATAAACGTCTTCTGTCAGACACATAAATCTTCTCCCAGCTTATTTGGGCAGCTCCTTGGAGGCTCACTATAGAAAGAAACAACTCAGTCATTCCTTCACCACCTCTGAGCTTCCCTTTTGTGTTACTTGCAACCTTCCACTTTATCCAAGGGCTGCAAAGCAAGGACTGAGCTGCAGCTGAGAAAGGATGTTACTTTTCCGTTATGCTTTTAGAAGTTGAACACCATTGAGTATGTGTTCTCCTAATCATTTAACTGGAAAACATGGAATGTCTCATGAACTGAGATGGTTTCTAAAGCAGAACTATACACTTGCCCCCAATTCCTTTTCCCCTTTTTTTTGTTTTATTTTGTTTAAGAAAATAACAAGGAGCAATGAAATTCTGTTGGCCAGGTGAAGAAGGATTTCTAGGAATTTTATTTTTTCATGACTTGAGGTTAGAACTGTGCTAAGAAATGTGCAAGGAACTGTGCAATGTAAACAACCTGAGTTCAGAAACAACTCTCTTTGCTTTTTAGGCAAATATGGCAAAAATACGGGCAAAAAAAATCACTTGTGCAATATATAAATTAATTTCATTGTTATATACTGGCCCTTCTACTGCTTTCTGTTTCTTCTAGAAACAGATTTCAGAGCCTTTCTGCAATGGAGAAAAAAAATTTTCTTCAATGAACATCCAAATTCTTAGATATAGTTTAATGCTAATGGCATGATTTGGTGAGCTCGTATTGCAGACAGACCAAAGGAAATATGGATTTTTCGAACATTTGTGTGGGTGGTACTTAGAAGAGTACCCATATGTGAAGGAGGCTTTGACACTTCTTTTTGGTTTTGTCTTAAATGAGAGGAAGTAATATCACAATGACATAATGACAGTGAAATGCTCGGGGCAGCAGGTTGCAAAAGAGGAAAAAAAAAGAGGAAATCTCTTTTCATTCTTTATGTCATTATAGGTGGCCTAGGACAACATATTCTCCAGAGAGGCATATTTGAGATGTTGCTTCACCGTGCAACCAACCTACATTCAACCAGGTTGATGCCAAAAGGCACAATTCTCTTATCTCTTTTTTTTCCCTAGGCATATACTACTGCCTCCTCCCTTGTGACAGATCTGGAGATCATGTGATTAGAGGGTGAGCTCAAAAGCTCATTGATCTCCCAAGTAAATGAGTAATTTCTTACGGCAGGCTCATTCTCTGTTGGATTCATTACCTGACTGCATTTATTCAATGGCAGTGTGATTGCCAGAGCCAAAGAAAAAAGAAAAAGTAAGGAGCTTGAGTGGGACCACACCTCCTATGATCTGTAATTAGACCAGACTATAAATAGACCCATTACATCTAGTGTGAAATCTTGGAAGAAAGGGTGCTGCAGGGAAGGACTGGTGGTTGGTAGGCTAACTTCACAGGGCTTTGTCTGGGCTGGTGGAGCTGGTGCTGCTTCTCATCCAGCAGTTCCAGCTACCTGTGATACCTTGACAGCCAAGGCCGGAAGCAAAGGCAAAGGCAAATTTGGGGGCAAGAGGCTGGAGAGGTGCATGCTGTTGATTTCTGAGGAAGAAAAGGAAGGTGTAAATGCAAAGGACAGATCAATAGGCTTAAACCACATCTCTTTTCTGTGTGTTGTGTTATGTTTGGAAAGCATTTCTGTTAATACCAAACAGTGGAGAAAATTTGTGTTTATAATACGGTACAGATGTCTGAGTAGAATAATTACGCTCATTGGTGTTGAGGTAAAAGCTCACCCTAGGCTAAGGCAAAGAAGTGTGTATATGTAGCTATAGGGAAAAATTAAGAAGGACGGAAGACTCTAGTTTTCCTTGAAAAGTAGTGATGCTTTTAAATGTTTCTTGCATTCCAGAGAACTGTAATAGCTGTAATGTTGGGGACCATTGCTAGAATAACTGGTGAAATAGGGGCTGGCTGGAAGGAGTTTACAGTAACAAAGCCGGCTTAGAGCAAAAGATCTGAGACAGCTTGTACCGAGTCCTGTGATATTTGACAGTGATGAAGCATGAAGGCAGTAACATTACCATAGAAAAGGTTTGTGAAATAGTGTTAATCAACGTTTAAGATAGTATATATTACTCCATTTTCCTGCCTCTTGTGTGCTTTTCTTCTTCTAAGAAAATATTGCTTGAGTCAGGTCACTCGTGTTTGTAAGTGGGGCAAATTATTCCAGGAGTATCACAAAGTTTAGCTTAATTTCTCAACTTTTGGGCCAGACAAGAATCAGTGGTTTAGAAGCATCCCCTGTTGCTACCAGCTAAATCCTGGCAAAAACATGTTACAGAAGTAAAACTGAATTGATACCTTATTTCTATGTTTCAAATAATTTCTACTGGAACTTAAGCGGTTTGAAAAAAAAAAAAAGAACTTCTTGACTCTGAAGTCTGACATGTTCCTGGATACCTCTAATCAGCATGTAACCTAATGCAAAAGTGATATACTTTGGATCAATGCAGCCTGTTGAGTTTTCAAGAAACTTTAATATTTTAGTAGAAATATGAGTTTAATAGAAATGTTTCTATTAAAAGGAGAGCAAGAAAAAACGGAGACTTCATTCCACTGGTATATGTGCCTGCCAGCTTGTTCTATTGAATTTCGTGTGCTTCATAATCATATTTTATACAGTGGTAATTGTGAAGAAAAGAAGTCTAATATTTTTCTTTGACACTTTCTCGTAGCCCTTTTATTTTACCAAATTAATTCCTTACCACAGTGTGGAGAGACTAACCAGACAGTTGTTCAAATATTGTTCTCTTTTTTAAAACAATAAATCAGTTTTAGCTTCTACTTTGGATTAAAAAGGAAGCTTTAAAAAAAACAAACAAACAAACAAACAAAAAAAAAAGTCCCCCCCAAAAAAACCCAAAAAAAAAAAAAACCCAAAAATAACCATAAAGGCCTCATCTACATCTGTCTATCCCACCCCTCCTTGAGCTGATACTGCTCCCTCTGGAATGGGCCTAGGTGGAGAAAGAGATGTCTTTTATTTACAAATGTTTTTGCTATGTCATTGTCTAAACCCTGTCAATGTTGAGCTAAAAAACAGTCCTGAGCGCTGTTTCCACTAGTGCTTGATGGAGTCACAGCAGACTTCACATTGATAGGGTACTTTTAAGGACAAATAAAGGGCGGTTTAGACAAGCCCAAGGGTCACATTATGCAAATGCTATGTACTCATTAACCTTTCACATAGCTGAAAACATTTGTTACCTGGTTACCTATTACCCTTTTTCCTTCCTCCCTGTCCCAAAACTTGCAACCACTCTGACACTTCTCATCAAAGATTTAATTTCAGAGAACTGCTGCCATTGGCCCTCTGATCATTAAGTTTTTATTACCTTCAGAATATATAGCATGATACATTTCCTGGTAGACTGCTAAGTAATGCTTTCAATAATTAAAAATCCATAAATAATTAAACCACAACATTGTATTTGTCAACATAAATGAACAATCTGTGTCCTGTGAGCAGCATTCTGAGCAGATACGAGCTTAAAACATGCAGTGATCTGTTCAATAGCTGTATTTAGGAATAAATCTTCCTCTCTTAAAACAGATTGATATTCATTTATCCAAATAATAGAGAATGCAGTTATTCTCAGAAGATACCATTGTCACCAATAAAAATTAATTTGTATTTGTATTACAACTGAAAGCAAAGAAACCCCTGTGAGACTAAGGTCCCATAGGGATTAGCACTTTGTGAATAAAACATGAGAGAATGGACAACTTTTCCTGAGGAGTTTGAATACAGTATAAATAACATCCAGCAGATGCAGAGATGGAGGGCATTGAGCAACTTATGACCTTTCAAAATAAATTCACATGAAATTTGTGATTTTGGGAATTCATGTAATATATTTTTGACATCTTTTTCTGTGCAGATCAGCCCACTGAGAGAGAGATTAAATAAGATCTAATGAAAATAAAATTAAATCATAGCAATAACATCTGGCTATAATTAAGACATTTCTCTTTTTTTAAGAGACTTTTTTTCTTCTCATTCTTCATTTTATGTGCATTCTGACTTTAGGCTTTAATTTCCTATGAGAGCCAAAGTGATTTTTGGATTGTTCAGTAAAAGGCAGTAATATGTTACTGCTCTGAAATTCTGTATTCTCTTTCACATCTCTAATGCCTTTCGCTTACCCTGCATTAGAAATGTAAACATTTTTTCTGCACTGGCTTTATGAAAGGTGTAACAAAAGACTAAACTCTTGCTGTTGAAAAGATTTTGCTTAGTGGTTGGTTCGCACCACAAAAGTAAGTATTATATATGGAGACTACTATATTATATTATTTCTATATTATAATTTGTCTTAATGAAGGACACTGTGGGCATCCTTGGAGGAAAGCGTGCCCAGTAAAATGATTTACTGTGCTAAGCATCACCCGCAAGTGGACTCGGAGCTTGCAGGTTTCATGTTCACAATACCCTGAAGGCTTTACTTCAGTTATCTCAGTTTAATGGTCATGGTTCCCAAAGCATAAGGATTTAGGTGAGTTGTTTGATGCCACACCCCGCAGTCAGCAGTTAGGAGAGGTCATAATGTAGGTATTGCTAATTTCCCCACTTTTCAGCATGAGATAATGCTACTTTGCAACTGAATACCCCATGTCAGTCCTCTACACGAAAGAATGAATATAAACAAATTCTCGAGCATTTACTTTCTCTAGTGGTAACAAAGAAGTAAGTTACATTTTGGAATTGTCTTTTCTTTATCATCAGTGCTCAGTCAGAGCTTCAATCATGCTCATTTGTCACTAACAAAATGCTGCTAGAAGGAATAATTCACAATAGATAACGCATTGGTTGAATTTTTTCAGTTTCCCTACTTCTAGGCTTTAAAAAATGTAGTTTTAAAAAAGTTTCAGAAGGAGCTTCCTGACTTAGAAACACATAACTTGAAGTACATGAGCAATCTCTTCAACTTCAGTAGGACTACTCAGGTGTTTATGAAACACATAGATAAATGTTACCAGATTACTGGAGATGTCTTTTGTACTTAAAATGTCAAAATAAAAAAACTGGTTTTTCACCAACATTTGAGTTTAAAATTAACTTCTAAAGAATATTGCATCTGGCAAAGGTTTAATGCACAAACAGTCATAGATATCAAATATGCAAAGTCTCATGCATTTTTTTAATGCACACCTGAGGTTCAGTTGGGAATAAATTAATATTTATTGAAATATTCCCCCAGATTTCTGATACAAATCTCCCCAAAACTATCACTGTAGAATTGGCAAGAAATATCCCGTGTGGATACAGGAACAAATGATGGTAAAATTCTTTTTTTTTAATATCTAACACAGGGCCACTTTTTACGGGTTGTATTGTTTTCTATTTGACACATCCATTTGGTTGATTTTGTTCTCAAGTTCCTATGTGGCAGTCAGTAAGAGTCCAATGGAAATCCATGAACAGTGAAGTATAATGAAGTAAACAAGGAAAAGAGCCCATTGTTTTCATTATGATTATGAAATAAAACTTTATACTTCTCCTTACAGTGTTTCACCCGATGACCTGGAAGATTATTATCTTTTCATTTTAATTGCCCAATCTCACTTCCTCCCCACCTCAGTAATTTAAACCAGGTGGCAGTTTGACCTGCAATATCTCTTAACGCATTTTCAGTCAAAAATATACTGCTGCAGAAGAAGTAGAAATACTCCGCATGCCACATTCCTGCCTGCTTTGTGACAAGGACTAGAAATCAGACAAAACATTAGCAGTTCTTCTAATTCAGTTTAAATCATGTACTGTATTTTTATGCCTTTATGGAAAGAGGAAACTTGGTTTCATTTTTTTAAAGCACAGATAGAGGAGATTGTTATATTTTTTAAAGCTGTAGAAAGATTTTATCTAAGCATGCTTTTCTTGATCTGAGGTTTTCAGGTTTTTTCTCATTAGGAGATGGAGTTATTCCTCATAAACTTTAAGGAAGCTTCCCTAAGAATGTGAGTTTTTAAAATGTGTTGGTATGCCTTATGCTCTTCGGAAGCATTAAATTTTGAGGAAGGGGAGAAAAAAATTACATATGTTTTTTGACAACACACTGTCGTGAGTGAGTGGTTTATGTCGCACAAGGAACCATGATGGAAAGTATTAGTGAAAGAAGGTTTAATAAAAATTTGAAAAAGCACAGCAACTTTTGACTAAGTTCACTCTACTACTTACTGCATGAATGGAACACTATTAGGTTTGCATGGCCCGATTTTGGTAGTGAGGATGCTGAAGGGGTGACTTCTACAAGTGATTGTAACCCCCATCCCCCATCTCCCTATGACACTGAGGGGGAGGAGGTAGAGTTGGGGAGAAGAGAGGGGTTGGGGTGTCAGGGACAAAAAAAACTGGCTCAATGAGCCAGCCTCTTATAAGGGCTTAAGGGGTTTTTTTAATGTACTCTGAGTTAGATGCACAGGATAAATACCAACGAGATATTTTCAAGAGGTCAAAACTAAAAAACAAACTTTACTGGCAACTTCAGAAAATTAGAGAATGTTGTCAAAAGCTCAGAACAGCATTTAATCAACATAAAACACTTCACCAGACATTAACTTAGACCATTCAACTTCACAAACTACAAGCCTGTCCGATTTTAGGTTACTCAAAACTCCAAGAAGAGGGAATTAGAGGAAGAAAGAGAAAGGGAGAAAGACAGAAAGGTATAGAAAAGAGCAAGTATAGCTACCACTCCTGGTCCCAATGCTGTTCAGCTGATAGAAATTCCAAGAGGAGGTAGGGTCAAGACCTGCTTGCCTTGTGTCCTGGGTTAAGTACCCTTTGGCTTTCCTGGGCCATTTCCCCAGGTGGAGCTTCTGCTCGTTTGGCCACTCTGGGGCTTGATTGGGGCTCCAGGGGTAGGTGTGGAGCATTGCCTACAGTATACCAGGGACTGGTGGCCACTGTGGGGCTGGGATACAGGCAAGAGGGATGAGGTGTGTGGAGCAGGGCACTGCCTCATCAGAGCAAGGTCCAAACTGCCCTCTTTCCCCACACATGTGCCCAAAATATTTTTAGCCAGCAATCCTTCCAGTCTGTCACAGGGGGGAAGGTGTTTTTAAGATTTGTTTTACTTCTCATTATCCCGCTCTGATTTTTTTAGTTAAAAATTCAATTAATATCCCCAATATGAGTCTGTTCTGCCCATGACGGTGTTTGGTGACTGATCTCTCCCAGACCTTATCTTAATCCATCAACCCTTCATTATATTTTGTCTCTCCTGTCCAGTTGCTGACGGGAGTTATAGAGTGGCTTTGGTGAGAGCCTGGCCTCCAGCCAGGATCAACCCACTACAAACATACAAAGGAAAATCAAAATAGAATCAATTTAGAATGCCTTACAGGAGGTCGGAATGAAAACAGTAAGGATGGAAAAGGGTAAGGCTGAAAAGGGATAAGAGAGACCCTTCTGTCGGATCGCAAGGTGCAGTGGACCCCTTTGCCAAAGAGGCTCAGACTTGACAATTTGTGTCTAAAGGATGCAGCAACTTTTAATCAATCAACTAATTTAACATTTTTAAAGTGATTCAATAGAATTTACTACAATTAAAATGACGAAAGTTATAGATCTGACGTGGCAATATTTATGATATACTTGCTATAAAGCATTTAAATCAATTCACACACACTGGCACACGAAAAGAAGTATGCACAAAGGTAAAGTTGTGAAAAATTCCCTTCAAGTGTCAGTGAAATGCACATGTGGACTGCCTTGGTATTCGCAATCAGTGAGGGTTGAGCCTTGAGGAGCAGGGGTATCAGCCCACACCTTGTCAGCTTTTGGTGATGGTCCTTTGAGTATCATAAACTTGAGAGTTTGTGAGCTCTGAGAGGAGTCCTACTAAGAGGGAGGTGCTGGTGCATCCCTCTGTGTTCCAGGAGAACTCATAGGGCCTCAGACTGTTTGCAGAATCATGAGTTGTTTGACTTTAGTCACCTGTAAAATTTCCATGCTCGGGTTGGTTACTGGAGTTGCCAAAACACATGCATTAGCTCACTTTATTGTGAGAATACATAAATATATTCCAGTTAAGAGCTGTTAGGTTCTTGATATTCTGCATATAAGGAAGGAAAGAATGAAGTTTTTTAGCAGATGTTTGGCTTCAAAAGACGTGAAAAACTTGTATGGTGCAGGGATGCTGAATAACCCAGGTACGTGGGTCAGTTGTCTCAACCAGCACTCCGGAGATTTATCAAAGTCTGTCATACCCCAACATGTTATAGTTGTAAGCTTGTTCACATGCTATATGCTGTAACCTCTCCAATTTACAGCCTGGACTTCGTCAGCCTGGCAAAATGACTGAAATGACAGCAGTACAAGCTGAGCAGGAACACTCATTCAGGAAGAGTTTTGCTTCCTTCTGTTGTGTCAGCTTATGAAGTGGCTTTAACAGCTGGGGCTACACGTGAGGTACATTGGCAGACTGGGTTCCATTAGTCTAAACCCTCTGGAATATTTATTTCCAACATCTGGAAAGTAATGTGCTTGTGCTACAGGCAGCTAAGTTTCCTATGCTGTCAACACATGAAGCTGTATTTGAGCTTGCTGGTCATGTTAACTGGTAGAAGTTGTTGGGAATCCAAGACGGGGCTTTCCTGTGTTGTTTCAGAAGAGAATTTGAACTGTGAATGGCCACTGTTAAATTTGACAGAGAGTACAAATAGAAAGTCAACCTTTTAAAGTGTAACTGTCCCTAAATACTTGGAAAAAATGTAATTTAAACCCCATTTTCTGCAGTTGCAGTTTTAGTTATTGAACGCTAACTTCTGTAATAACACGATATATCTGCCTTTGCCTTCCCTCTTCCACACTCCTTGGTACTAGGTCGCAGATACTTCACATTTTGGATATAGAGATTTGCACAGACACTTCCTTTTGTCAAAATTGTAGGTGAATTAGGTGAACTTTTCTTGAGTTACAGATGTTAGAAATAGGTTGTGAAAAGCATCTATCCTTTTGTGTCAGTTCTATGAAATAACATGCCTTAAAAGTTTGCTCCTTTCAGGAGAGTAACTCTGAAAAGCCATGATTTTTAGGAAAAATCACTCTGACAGGCTTTCAGGTCTAGCAATTGAAGACTCTTTTCCCTATGAAGAATGGCAATAAATGCCTTTTAAATTGAAAAAGAGATGAACCTTGATTCTGGATGCACCAAAAGCATCAAGGAAACCTTAATCATTTACTTTTTAGACACAAAAAGCAAACTTGCCAGGTCCTTTATAATGTCCTCCTAAATACATATTTTGGACGTTATGGTCATCTAGACATTCCAGTTTTCCTCGTGCTTCAAAGTGGAGCAAGAAAAGCTTTAGTTTGTTTATATAAAAGAAACCAACCCTGAATATTTCATGAAACTCTCAAGTTTATTTTTTATTATACTTAATTTTTTGCTTGGGCCCTTTGCTAAACTAAACTGGCATAATTCTTCTAGGCTGTGGATAGTGATAGATTTGCATCAATTTTTTATGTCTGAGGACTAAGCTCCTGCAGTCAGTTACCATACATTTTGGAGTAGAGTAGCTGCAGGCCCACAAAAACCACCACAGCCAGCCTATTCCTTCCTGTCCTGTACATTGTCCAGAGGAGGACTGCATTAGCCCTGAAGCTCCTTATTTTGAAAAGACATTAAAGGCTGGCATAGCAGTAGAACTTCAAATAGCTATTGACATTTTGCCTTTATTTATGATGGTAGTAACTTCAAGTTTTGAGGCAAGCTGCCGTGTAAGCAATAATTCAGACCTATTCCCTCTGAGGAGCTCTAGGTGTGATTTAACTGGATTTCTCCTTTTTTTTTTTTTTTATTTCGAAACAATAACTGAAGTGGCCAAACAAGAAGACATTTGTGAAATAATTCATTGCAAAATGTCAGATCTATTCCCTTGCTGAACTTTCATAGCCTTGAAAGCACAAATCTTTGCTGAAAGACTTTTACATGATAGGTGAGTGGATTATGCAAGAGAGACAGTGTACATTCTCATATCTGCATCAAAATGGGTGTTGAATCTCATTTCCAGGTTTCAGTACTTGCACTTGAATGAGGATCTGACAGTGGTGGAAATCACTGTTTTGTTAGATTTCGGAGGAAATAGAATGTAAAACAAGCTCTTGTGTAAACTTTCTACAGAAAATATATTTACTGACTTCAGAAAGTCCAAATAACAGGTATAGCACTAGATGTCAAATTCTGCTAAGACTCTATTGTAGTCTTTGTAGCAGTCACTCTGATTTAGATTAGCAGAGCAACTGTCTCATGGCTTTGTTACCATGTAATAATCAATATTTGTCATTTTCTTACAAGGTACTTTTTCCTTTGAGATGATTTACAACCTTACAGACATATTTGGCCATTATTTTAGATAACAAAAACCTGGGGATTTCCTATTGCTAGCTCTTTCTTTCTTTACCAGACAAGATAATTTTGAATTATACACAAGGGCCGGATTCTGATCTCATCTGTGCCAGGGGAGTTACCTGGTATATTCGGATATCAATAGCATTATAGTAGTTTGGATCTTCCTTAGCTTTCAGAGCCCTCTAGAGTCCAGCTGGCATGGAAACCCCATTCTAAATTCCTTCAAAGATACCAGGTTAAAGGTTTATCCATGCTAGGGCACATTTATATTTTTAGATTTAAAATCCCAGTGTCTTTTCATAGGATGACACTGAGAGGTTCTGCAATGGAGCCTGAAGAAAACTTCTAGGTTTTGTGATTTCAGTGTAAATCATGGCATAAATATGTCTACACTTACTTTGTAGTAAATAAGTCAGATGAGCTAGATGACTTTAAAGTAAATACACAGGAAGCATCAGACCAAGGAGAGAAGCTGAGTTCATAAGTCACTCAGACTGATGGTGTTCGCCTGGGAGCTCTTAGGGAACTCATATGTGAAATTGCAGAACTGCTGACCAAAGCATGCAAACTGCTTCAAACACCCTCTGTGATGGAGGCCTGGCTGACTGCCAGCATCACTCCTGTAGCCACAAAGTTTCTGGAGGGTACCCTGGAAACTGCAGGCTGGCTAGGCTGACCACTCCTGGTGAGATGGGAGAGTCTGTAAAGAGGAGTGAATTCTCTTATTCCAGAAGTGAACAAAGTCTTTTGGGCAAAAGAGGCAGCAGGGCTTGTGAAAAGGGGAGTCCGGGCTGACTGATATGTTACAGTTTTGTGGAAGTGTCAACAGCGTGTAGATAGAAGTGATCCACTGTATTGTGCACTGGAGTTTTCAAAAAGCTTCTGGCAAGTTTCCACGCTAAAGGTTCCAGAGGAGCTGTTAGAGGGATTTTGATGTGAAGCACTAGGTGTACATGTGTATATGGAGAGTGTGACCAAGTCAAGGGACTCTTCCAACATGCGGATTGTGTTCAGCTTAATACAGCATTTCCCAGCTTATGTCTGCATAACCATGAAATTAGCTTTCATGGTCATGTGGACATATTTCATCTCTCATTAGACAGACTGCCTAAAAATCACCTGCTAAAAATAAACTGGACGTGTTATAAAGACCTTTACAGGGTCCTGACTGCATCATCCATCTTTTATGAGCCTCTACCGTCTTTCTCTGTACCGCTTCTTTTCCCTTCACAGGTATGACACAGCTATATGAACCAGTCTGACATGAACACAGCAAAGCTGTGAAAAAGAGCTGTGAGAAGCCCTCATTGACAGTGTCCACTCCTGCATCCTCTATGCTGTAGCCTGAGAGCTTCACTGGAGCTGCAACCTTTGCTGAAGCTATTTTGTAGATATGCTGTACCTGGCCTTGTACCTCGCCTATGGCAGCCTTGCCTTACTGCCTTCACTTCTGGCTTGATCTCAGACCTCCCTCATCACTGCAGACTTGTCTTACTGCAATCTGTGGCCTGCCAGCTGCATGTGTCCATTGTCTGCCCTGCTCTTCCTGCAGGAATACTGTGGGCCTGTGACCCTTGCTAGTGAGGAGCTGCATCTGCCTCCCTTGGTGTGACCCTCAGCTACCCACTTGCCTGGCAGAGCAGACTGCTCGTGCTGCTCCCTGGCAAGCCCCCCTTGCCTGCACCAGCCACTGCATTTACCTGCGCAGTGTGGGGTGGAAGTTTGTGACTGACATCAATAGAAATGGGCTCCCTTTGGGTTCTTGTCAGTCCTTACAGAACCACATTTTAAAGTAGATCACCATTAACTTTGTTTTCCCCTTATTTCAGTTACTCAGGTTAAAAGCAATGCACTTAAAAGACTGTAGGCTGTATGAATTTCTTCAGAATAAGATAGAGTGAAACCCTGCAGCTAGAGATTCCAGCTTTGTCTATGCTTTGAAGTGGAGGAAGTATCCAGATGGGAGTATGTGTAGCTGTGCATCCTTAGGGCTCTTTTCTCCCGTTGACATTCATCTGAATAGCCACTAGCTACATCTCCTCAGTTCCCATTCACAGGCAGATATGCCTAGGTTCCTGAAACTTCAATATATGGACAGATAGCTCCTGACCATGTGTCATTATATTGATAACAGAAGGAAAACAAGGATTGTGTCTGAAATCTCGTAATGCAACAGGCTGACACAAAGTAAAGAACTGCAATTATCTCTGCATGATTTTGAAAAGAATAAGGAATAAATAGTGTTTTTTCATCACTAGGCTGAGTCTGGTGCTTTTTAGCACTCTGTCTGGAGGAAATATCAAATGACACTGTCCTGAAAAAGAGCAAAAGGAGTGCAGACCTAAGGTCCCTTTCTGTCAAGCTTGAAAAATACTCCTTTTTGTTGCCAGTGAATGCTGAGAACAATACAAACAAAGAGAATATCATTTACAGGATGGTGTCAAACTGCATCAAGGAAAATAACCTGAAGGAATACCTTCATGTTATATTCACGCATGTTCCAGCATGTGTTACCTCTTGCATATAGAAACAGGGTTTATTTTTCTTCCAAGGGAGAGAAGAACTCACAGCTCTCACAGCCACCACTCACCACCCACAGCCCTTTGTGCTGAAGGTTACATTATTGGTGAGTATTGGGAAAAGGAGAAACTTTATATAAATACGCTATCATTGCAGTTAAAAGAAAGTGCAGAACATAGAATTTGAAGACAGAAAAAGTGGGGTAATTGATTTCTTTAGGATCTTTAAAACTACATGCACATGCATGGAACCAGATCTGACCTGAAAATCAAGAGTGTTAATTTAGAAAAATTCTCTGGAAATCCCCTAGAATTATGGTAACTTCATGGCTCAGATCACAGTATATATGAGTATGAACACGAGTAGAAAAGTAGTGAAAAAACACTAACACTGCCCCTTCATATTTTGAATCTGAAAAGACCTTGCAAGAAAGCAACATCTACAAAAATACAAAGGAGGAAAACCTCTTTCAGAAGTTATAGATGTAAGGTGAGTTGTGGAGCCCCGTCCTCACACTTGTGAACTGTGCAGCAGCACAACCCTGCCCTCAGAGACAGGTGTGGTCATACAGAAATTAATGTTCATCGGGAGTTTCTGGGTGCAGAAGGGAACACAACCACACTCTTTACATGCTGCCCTGCATTTCAACAGTGAAGGCAGAAGATTGGTTAGAGCACCTATATTTTTGTATTCACAAATGGCATGAGGATGCTCAAACATTTTTTGATACAGCTCACAGATGCAGTTCCTTGTACATATTCTTTACATGAGATATATCTGACTTGGTTTCAGTTACATTCTAGCTGTAATATACCCTTCCAGTGACAGATGAATACCGAAATTTTTTTCAACATAGAAGTAGTCATATGATTTTTAAAGAGCTCATAGCACAAACAAAATCAACAACTTGCAAAACAGTTAGCTTATGTTACTTTGTCGTCATGGTGGTGTTACCTACTCCGTCCTCACTTCCTACCCAACCATTTGTAAAACTTGATCGTTGAATTATCTATTACATTTAGATTATTAGAGCTCTGGGATAAAGAAATAACTTTTATTGTATTTCTTGACAGCACTTAGCTCAGTGGGATCTAATGTAGAGTAGAACTGCAAGATGCTGCTGTAAAACAAAGTATAAGTAATTGTACAGGTAAAGGAGACCTGTTAACAATTTCTTTTCCAAAAACACTTCGAATGTGTTACACCATAAAAGTGTAGGGGTACTTACTCCATCATGCTGCAGAGAGAAAGGGAGGTTGTTATGAACTTCAGATTTCTTCAAATAATTGTTTTGGGCATCAGAGCTCATAAATTGCAGACATGCAGCCTAATCTCCCCATCTGCTTATATTTTCTAAAGAACACTTTAATCTGCTTTTACCTTAAAAAGTGGTGAATTTAGACCATTTCTTTGCAGCATCTTCTAAATCTCACTAGTAGAAAAACTCTTCTGATATTCAGCCCAAATTTTGCCCTTCCTTAATTTAATCTTTTTTTTTTCTAAATCCTTGTGTGCCTCCATATAACTCTTCTCAATAGCTGTCATTCCTCTCCAGATGAATTATTAGGTGGCAATGTTTGATCCTCTCTTGTGAGTTTTTTATTCTTATACCTCTAAGAATCTTTCTTTCACTGTCTTTCTGTGATCATCTATATTGCTACTCCTTCCAAATTAACATCTGAAAAAAACCAAATTTCCATGTGTTTTTTTTTTTCCCCTGTGAAGTACGTTGCTAAGGCAGGGCAGACAAGGAATGATATATACCATATATTCTTTCTGTTTGTCTTATTGGTATGATATGACTCCCTGGATGAGAATGACAGGCTTCCTAAGAGGAACTGACATGAACACAGGGAAGCAGGCAATGGTGATAAAGACCTACCATATGTACCAGTATCTAACTGGTAGTGCAAGCGGGAAAGAACCTCAGACATGCGTTTTAAGCAGGTTGAACAAAAGGCTACTCCAGGGCCCCAAGCTCAATTTGAGTAGAGCTTTACCAAGCATAAAGCCATTCGCAAACACTGAAGCCCTCCTTCTCAGAGAACATGATAAGTATGTCTCAGGTGTCCAACACCGGTCCCACTAGACATTTATCTCTTGTGTCACCTCCATCTTTACTCTGTGGTATTACACTTCATTTTAAGAATTAATTGTAAATATAACTTTTCTCATGAAGTTATTACAGGCAGAAAATTCCTACCCTGGATTGGTCATGGTCTTCTCATTTGGCAATTCTGCCAAAAAGTAACAGCTACAGTTTGTTTTTGTAAGCTGTGCTTATTTCTGATGCCTCTGCTATCTTCCAAATGGCTAGAAACTGTTATTCATTCCACTATTTTAAAAGGGACTGAAGCTAGACTTTCTTGACAGTAATTACTACGATCTTTCTCTTTTTGAAGGCTGACACCACATTTCTTTCCTGTTATCTACTCGTACTTCTATCCCAGTTTCATTTTTGAGAGCAGCAGGAAAAAGAGAATTATAAAGACTGAGATTCAAGTGACGAATTCCTGCTGCAGGAGAGCTGCCAAAGCTGTGCTCAGGAGAAAAGGTAAGTTCATCTGCTGCACTATGAAAGGATCTCTCTCATGCACATGACAGTAGAAATGGATGTAGAATGTTGTGTGTGCACACTGAGGCTTTTCATCTGACTCCTAATGACCAGCCACTGTCAACTTCCTTGTCAGCTTCTCTGTAGAGCTCAGGTGTAATTTCTCAGAGATGCAAATCTGAAGTGGTGTGATGCAATGGAAGTATCACAAGTCATTCAAAGCTGTATCCAGTCATCCCAGGATGCAGGATAATCACAATATTTCACCTCTTACTCCTTTTCAATTTCTGTTTCATAGGCAATATTGTGCCTTTTCTCTGGAGCGCTTCTGGTGGCAGGCCTGTTTTAACATACAGTTTTGTTGAAGCAGCTCTCTGCTTCTTCCCTCTGCTGCTGTACCTTCATTTCTGCCCATCTTCCTCCAGAACAGAAAGATGATTTTCCACCACTGGACATCATGTCCTGCAAGTGTAGGCTGTTATAGATCCATTGCTGATCTACAATTTGGGCCCTTCAGAGCAGCAAATTTCTGTACTTCTTGAACTGTCCACATCTCCCCTCCTGTATTTTGTATTTAAATCACGTAGTTCACCCTCGCCTCCAGCTCTAGCCCTAAACCATAATTTCTTTCAATACTTCTGCAGGATGCCACACAAAAGAGTAGCTTCTACCACATGATCAGTGAAGAAGAACACCTCCTTTGGGATGCCTGTATTCAATTACTGCATCTTTACTCCATTTTTTCAGTCACAACAGTTGCTGGATTGTTTGGGTTTTTTAATTTTTTACTTTTAAAAAATGGAAAATGCTCCTCAATCTCCAACTCCTATTCTTTGGTCATTGGTTGGTTGGCTTGTGAGCTTTAGTCTTGGTTAGACTTGTTTTCCTAATTAGTCTCATCACTGAAAACTGTGATCAAAGATCTTCCTCACCTATTCAGCTGGCAGACTTCAGTACAATTTATAACACACAGTACCTGACTGACCAGCAAAAAAACTACTCTAGCAAAATCACTGGCACTCAGGGAGAGAAGCAAACTTACTTATCACAGAAAAAGGTTTAATTTTTTTCTATAAAACATAAGCAAATTCTAAGTCCACCTTTTCTATTGTATTTGCCAACTCTCCTATGCATCACTTGCCCATTGTCTTCACTGTGTTGCAGTTCCCTGAACTATCCTTACAAATAATTGGAAGTCACTTCTGCCTAATGATGACAAGATTGTTTCTGCTTCATCTGTGCAACAGAACTCATCCTCACCCTGCTTCCGTGGATACTGTTGCTCAACCCATTCCTGGATTTGAGGGATGCTACTATATGAATCAAAATGATTTGCAAGAGCAGCCTGTTTTAGTGCCTACAGGAATAAATGAGAGTATTTCTTTGGTATTCAATGGGCATTAAATTAGACCTTTACTGAATGGTGGAACAATTCTTACAATTCAGAACAACTTAACTTAATGAGTAATGCTGTTTTTCAAGTGTAAACTCTCAACAGTTTTCCCTAGAGGAGAATCTAGGATATATAAAGGCATTTGTTTGTTGTTTTTTGTTTTTCTTAGTCAACACTGATAAATTTGTAACGAATTCTAGACTCCTCTAGGGAGAATAGATTCAAATTAAAAATGAAAAGTTACATGTACTTGTGTGCATTCAAAGCTTGTGTTAGTTTTAAATAGGTAATAGGTATTCTTAAAATTCAGAATACTTGGGAAAAAAAGGACAACTAGTATGTATTTGAGAGAAATTGATTAAAACTAGCTGCAATTACAGGGACCCATCCACCCATGTAAAGGATGGAGGATACAGCAAGAAGCAGCCTTATATCATTGTCATTCCTTCAACTACTTACAGCTTAATAGTATGGAAAAAAATAAATGAGACTGAAGAAAAAATGGAGATGAGAAGAGCAGAAGTGTGGGAGGAAAATGAAAGAGAACAGAGTATGTTTTCTACCTATTCTGTGTGCCAGAGGGGTCATTTATGGCTTTAAAGTAAAGGTTCAAAACATTTAGGGATAAATTCATCTCTGTTTTTAGTTATCCAGAGAAAAATGGAGTTGAAGCAGGGATACAATTTTCCTCCAGACTCCTGGGAATTAAAATCCAGATCCCAGCAGGAATGGCTAAGGTTTCTGTAAATTTGGAGAAGATTTTGCAGTTTACTGCTCTTGAATCTTTCAGTTCCTGGCCTAAATTCACTGCTGGGCACTGCTAGTATTCAGAACCCAGCAGAGGAACCTCCTGATAGGAAGTTTGGAGAGGGGATGACGTCCACTGAAGGTAATAACCCCGGTGACTTCACTTCATCCCCAGGCAAACCCAAGTGGCACCTTTGAGAGGCAAGGGCTTGGTTAGGGCAGCGGGTAAGGCAGGATTGCGCTGGTTTGGGGTGTTTTCTCCTGTGGCATCCTTGCCAAAGCCTAAAGCCCAGCCTTAATCAGGTGGTGTAGAAAAATGTATATCCTTGCCTACTCTTGTGGGCACGTTACCCCTGCCCACGATAAGGAACTAAATCTTACTGGCAGTTTTAGAAATGGAGTCCTGCAAGCTCTGACTGAGTAACAACGTTCCTTTGCCACCTTTAGCAGAAGTTCCTGTCACCATCCACTGCTACCAATCCCTCTTTCTTCACTGCTAGTACAGTATTGCAGGCATGTCTTGGAGGTTATTCTCCTTTTGTTTTGTCTGGCAGTTACCTCAGCCAGGTGAATTCAGTCTAATGACATATAGTATATATTCACATCTAAATTTGGACTCAGATTCACGAGGTTCAGGCGTATCACTATTTAGGATGCATTTAGAATGACATTTAATATGAAATAGCCTGGAAACTGAATAAGCTGAATATAAGTGTTGAGTCCTATCTGTGGTTCCAACAGAGCTGTGCCCTAAGATAGCTAGAAGTTATATGGGAAAAAATAGAAAGCTTCAGTAGACTGTAGCCAATTTACCACTGCTGCCAATACGGAATTACAGCTCATTCTGAATTAAGCTGTCAGTGATATATGGCATAGTAAATATGCCTGTTATGACTCTAGGACTAAGACAGTTTGGGGAAAGTTGCCTAAAGAAAAATCTCACTTGCATTTTAATTATTTTTTTAAGATATACATTTGCTTGGTAAAGGATTTTGTGTACTATGAAGTCTACTTCCTTAACTGAGCAACTTCCAGTGAAAAGTCTTCTTCTGGGTGAATGGAACACACTGCATCAGTACATAGCAGGCATTTGCAGAGTACACTTAGATATATAAATTATGAATAAAGTAGGATTTTAGCTCTTACAGAATTTTAGAGCAATTTAGATTTCCTTTCTCCATGTTAGATTAGCAAGCAATGTTGATTCAAATCACTCATTTTTTGTAATTGAAATATGCTTGAGTTTCTTCAGAACCATCACTCCAATCTCCTTTTTTCCTCCTCTGCTGAAATATAAACTATACCTAATCTTCCAACATGTCTTTTCTTAAATTACACCTCCTGTTTCCTTCCTCTTGTAAAATGAATCTCACTTAAGGATTTTTAGCAAATATGGCAATGAAATAGCATGATTTCTCCCTGCTTCTTTTTTTTCATTTGTTTTGTTTTGGTTTTGTTTGCTTGTTTTTTCTTTTTGTTTTGGGGGGGTGGGAGTGGTAGGGGTTAGACAGGAAGAAATTAAGATAAATTTGCCTCCCTTGCTTTCTGGGATTAGATTTCATTTTCCATTCCAACATACTTGTGAGCTTCCTTAAATGAACATTTGCATTTTCTTTCTTGAGTAGCACATTCTTGCTTGCCTCTGGCTCTTTGGCAAGTCTCTACATTTCCAAGAGTGTTCAATTCACAAAGTGTTTGTAGGCTTGATCAGAATTTTTTCTAAAAACAACTGATAAAACCCTGCTTTTTTATCCTACACTTCTTCCCTTGCTAATCTGGTTGCAATTCCACTGTACAAATACGTGAAATGGCAGCAGCGAAAGGCTGCCATATATTCTGGCAGGCAATGTCATGGGGATGAGTGCTGAGGGCAAGAGAAGGTACAACTGATTTTGCTACCAGGGAAACCATGGCATAGAAGAGGGTGTCTACCATCCAAAAGAGTTATTTAGTAATTTGCAAACTTCAAAAGTAATACTAGAGTGTCCTGACCATCTTCTGGGGCGTGGTGTCCTGAAATATAATCAGAATTAACAGATAACCACTGCCAAAAGGGGATGTCCTTTACCCCTTTCCCACTCCCACATGTTCTCCATGCCGGTGCTAACTTTATCCTCTTTGACAGCCTCTTTAATTCACTAACTCCAGGGGAAAAAAAGAGAATTGAACATTTTCTGTTACAACAGTGAGTCAAACTGGCTCACAGAAGGCCTAATGAGCTCTAGAGGTGGAAAGGGGAGGGCACAAAGTTAGGAAAACAGGGAAGGAGAATGATAGGAGCATTGGTAAGGGAAGGAAAGGGTGAGGACAGAATCAACCATGGTTTGGTGTCAGCAAATTTAAGATTAGTGCTGCTGCCTATGGCAGCAGAATTGTCTTATGGTGTGACTGAATAAATGGTCTCTGTTTTTCTCTGTGAAGTTTGGAGCTCTACAGTATGATATATGATGGCAGAAACCCAGCAATGGCAAAGTGCTATAATTCTATCAAGTACCCTGTGGAAAGTTTTTCTTTAATAAGCTTCACCATAAAAATAAACAGCAGAATGCATCCTCAAAATCTAAACAAAAAAATGCGGTCACACGGATCTAGGGCCAACTCATGTTTACACAGAGAACACAGCCAAGGCCTCTGGGGGTAGCACAATTCAAATATTAAGTAAAAAGATCAGAAGACCTCAGAATGAGGGAGGTAACAGAATTCAGAGTGCTGGACCTCCTCACAGGCCCAGGGATTGTGATGCCCTGTTAGGAAGATGATTGCTCTTCCTTTCCTCCCATCTCTCTGACTTTCCTCCTGAAGAAATTTCAAGAGCATTCATGGCTTGTAAATGTAATTATGACTGATCCAGTGTACTAGAGGAGCAATGAATTCAGCTGAGCTTTCAACGTTTTAGTGCCTTATTCCCTTGTACCCATGGTCCCGGGCAAAATAAAAGTATAAAAACATTGTTGGGCAAGTTTTGATGTAAGTTTTTTGTTTGGAGGTTGTTGTTTTTTTTAATTTGATTTTTTGGTTGGTTGGTTGTGTTTTTTCCATAAGAATATAAATTCAAAGGCAATCTATGCTTTTTAATTAAAAAAGATTGATCAAAACTTTCTATTAGATCCAGAAAGGTATTTGAGTATGTTCTAGATTTTTGGATTAAAAGGTAAGTGACAATTTACATACTTGCAAAGGAAGAAAACACAGGGAAATTTCAAATGCAACTGCTTAATATATTAGTTTCTTGATTATTTTAGAAAAAAAATTGTTACAAATTCCAAAATCTATTGCTTAACACATAGGATACACTTTCTAATTGGAGATTATTTTCTAGAAATCATTCAAATTCTAAAAAAGATATGAAGGTTTTTTTAATTATTTAATTTAGTCAAGGTGCCCAGTTTGAAACCACAACATTCAGGTCAGGTTATTTAATAACTGACCAAGTTTTTGCAGTTCTGGAGAGTGACGTTAATTATAGGGTAAGTGATTATTCCTTAAATAATTGAATCCCTGCATTACTGATTATTTTCTGTTTGTATATGTTGTAATATAAAAGAATCACAATCGTTCTGTCATAGCTGTGGTTATGTGATAATCATAATGGAATGACTAAACTGGTTTAGTCATTTAGACTCACTGGACATTTTGACACCTCCTCTCACCAAGCCACTTTCAAAACTGTGGTCATCTTCTGGGTGGAGAGAAAAGTTAAATGGCCTTGCTCTCTCCTTGGCTTCAGAACAAAAAAGGACCTGAACCAGTAGTAAGTTTGTCTGTATCACTGTTGCACTGAAATATGACACTTGTGTGTCAGAAGTTTTCTGAGGGGGATGACCTTTCAAAACCTCAGAAGAGGAAGACCCATGAAGACCATAAAATCATAAAATGGTTTGGGTTGGAGAGACTTTCAAGATCATCTAGTTCTAACTCCCTGCCATGTTCAAAGATGCCACCCACTAGACCAGGATGCTCAAAGTCCCATCCAGCCTGGCCTTGAACACTTCCAGGGATAGGGCATCCACAACTTCTGTGGGCAACCTGTTCCAGTGTCTCACCACCCCCACAGTAAAATATTTCTTCCTGATATCTAATCTAAACCTAACCTCTGTCAGTTTAAAGCCATTTTGCCTTTTTCTGTCACTACATGCCCTTGTGAAAAGCCACTCTTTGGCTTTCCAGGAGGCCCTCTTTAGGCCCTAGGAGGCTGCACAAAGGCTCCCCAAAGCCTTCTCTTCTCCAGGCCAAACAACACCAACTCAGCCTATCTTCACAGGAGGGCTGCTACATCCCTCTGATCATTTTTGTGTCCTCTTCTGGGCTCACACCAATAACCTCAGTGTCCTTCTCATGCTGCTTTTGATCCTTCTCATGCCTGGGGTGCCCAGAGCAGGATGCAGCACTCCAGGTGGGGTCTCATAAAAGCACAGTAGAGGGGGAGAATCACCTCCTTTGACCTGCTGGCCATGCTGCTTTTGATCCGGAAGATTTCTACAATAAAATTTTTCCTTCAACATAGAATAAGAATCGAGCTCCAAACTAGAGAACAGCTCTCAGAGCTGTTCAGCCTCACTTGACGTTTAACACGTACACTTAATGAATGTCCCTGGCAATGTGGACTACAAGTCAGGAAATTTATAACCATGTTGGAAGCAAGAGATTGGAGGTTATTATGTTCCTCAGATGAGAAGATCATAATAAAACATTAAGCTTTTTGTCATGAGATGAGGGAGCAGGTGTAGCTAGAAATAGATGAATCCTTAGTTCATAAACATTAACTCCCAATCAGAACAAGATTTAAAAGTCTAATTGTGAAACAGAGAAACAATACATCCTGCACATGCTAGTTATTCTGCTGCATTAAAAACAAGTAAGATATTTGCATTTTCACAGCCCAGAACAAGGAGATGCTGAAAATTTGTGGCTAGACTAAAATATTTGGAGTAACCCCTGGTGTTAGGAATCTGAAGGATGCCCTTTAGACGAAACCCACAAGTGTTATGAGGTTCTAAGGACCAAATCTAAACCAGATATTGTATTTTAGCAATATATTTGGGGGTGCCAGATTTTCCCATGAGTGTGTCTTGACAGTTCAGGTCATTCACAAAGATATTTGTGAAACTTCAAATCAGAACGTGAAACCTGTGTGAAAATTCCAATAAGAAAACCACTCCTTTTGTTCTTCCTCCTTCAGGGAAGCCAGACACTCTTTCTAGGTCTGACTACTAAAGACTAAATTGCACAGTTAAATTGAAGTGTTTTCACTTTTACTTTACAGAGGTGTCATGCTTTCCTACCAGACTACCCTCATGTCCATGAAAGAGTGGAAGGGAATAGAGATCTATCTTATGTTTAGTAGGCTTGGCTGTAGGATGAGAATTCAAAAACCACATTTATTTAGGAAAACATTTCACCATTTTATATGCTGAAGAGAGAAAGCTGACATCTTCACCCTAGCTACTCTCCTAGGTTGTATTCTTCTAAAGCTTTCCATGTTCAATTTGGCCAGCTTGCCTTGGGATTCCTGATTGCATTTTAAACATTGCAGGCATCATTACTTTTCCCCCACTGCAAGATGGTAATATTTACCTCCCTGAAGTGTAAGAACAGATAGGGAGATGGGTTTTGCTGTGCTCTTAAGCAGATATCAGATACCTTTCAGGGAGACCAGCAGTCCAATCGAATCAGAATACTGTAAACTAAGTTTAATATAAAGCAAGTATGCCACCCCTTACCAATCAATGAATTCCTTATGAAGAGTTCAAGATGTTCAGGGACCCTTAATGTAAGTTATCTGGAGTTTTGCTTAACCCTGAGAAGGGTTGCACTGACCCTAAAAAATCATAAGACCTTATCAAGTATTTTTTCTAGTGACCTGTTCTGAGAAACATGTCTGACACAGGATTTGTGAAAATAACATTTAAACTAATATTAGTAAAAGAACTCATCAAATAGAAAAGAACCCCCTGAAAAGGGAAGCTATGGGGATATAATTAGCATCCTGAAGCAACCAAGGAAGCATCGTTTGCTTGTGCAACATTCATTACTGTGATGCAGGTAAACCAGAATGAATCAAGAATGGGGTGATTAAAACTTGACCCCTACATTTCAGAGTATTATTGACTCAGGGATGGATTTCTTGGCTCCATTTTGGCAGTTTATATAGGCTGACACATCACATCCATTATTTTAACACAGTTTTTGTGTGTGTGAATTATAACTACTCTGACTGACTGGTTGTTCTGTAATGTAATGGATGTAGACAAAGCCTGCCTAAGGTAGAATACTTTATTAGGTCAATTAATATACCAGCAGCATCTTGTTCCAGGGTTAATCATTGGACTGAACCTTTACTTTGCATTTAAATGTGGCCCTGGCCATAAAAATTACTCAGGAAAATGACATTTCAGTCATCTATGTTTATTCCTTTCCCATGACTTACACATGACATTTGCTCAGTTTGTAAGTCATAACTTGATTTTCCAGGTGTCAAAACATCATGCTCAACTTGACATAAAAAAAAAAATCTATCTGTGATGTCTCTCCATCTACACGTCACTAACTGCAATCATAATTCTGAAACTGCAATTAAACTGTAAGGTGGCTTTGGGGTTTTTGGGGAGGAGGGTGTTTGTCTTTTCGTGGATGATGCACAAGGCAGAAGAACATCTATCTTGTCTTCCCACAGGACTTACTAATTGTATTAGTTTGTATTGTCTGTAACTACCCCATAATTCATATGAGAAAGGGTTCTTTCTGGGTTTTGGAACCATCAATTCGCAGCTTTCCTTTCTGAAAGGGTATAGAAGAAAAGTCAGACAGACCTTTCTGTCTGAAGGGAAGGGGAAAGAGCCATTGAAGCTGAATGATTATGTTTGTGAAAGAGCAAATGCCAACGACCTGGACATAGATAAATTTAGACAAGGAATTTCACCCTAGGATCACCTGGCACTAGGAGATATAGCAGGAGGGGAAGCCTTCTGAAATGTGCTCCCAACAGCTATCCGAGTAATTTTTGAAGGTTGTACCTTTAGGTAAAATTTAACACAGAAGGGTTAAATTTGTCAAAAGGTGCCCTAAGAAGTGAGTTCATACGGGCAGGTTCTCAGAAAAATGGTTGTCTTTCTCTGGAATTATTTTTAATTCTGCTGAAGCAGTGTATGCTGTTAGATTATATACACTCCCAGGCAGTGGAATATGCTTCAGTAAACATCAAATAGAAATTAATAGCCTTAGAAATTTCACTTGTAGTTAGGTTTTCTTTTGGTTTGTTTTAGTGTGGTTTCTTTTTGCTGGTTTTTTTTTTTTTTCAATGAACTTGTGGAAAGAACAGAGGACATTTAAGACTTTCAGCGAGTCTCATTTAAAAAGTCAAAATTCACCAGTAGTTGCTGTCTCTCAGCATCTGAGTTAATGCAGTTCTTTGTATTCTCAAAGGGTTAAGGTAAGCATTGTAGATATCTCTTTTTATATCTATTGGTATATTTATGTATATTTATATATATATTTATATATTTTATATATATATATTTATATATTTATATATTGGCATTTTATATCTATTGGTAAATTATGACTTTTTAATGACAATCACTTATACCAAAACTACACATATCGGCCCAAAGAGCTGCTTACTGAAAGAAATTAATAGATTTTCACTTAATACCTCAGACTGATAAATTAATACCTCAGACTGATAAATTACTTTTCACAATTTTATTCCAGAGATCAAAATGAAACACCATATATTTAAGTATTCAACAAATGTTTTGGAATATGCTCTTAAATGCGTAAAGCTTACTCTACCACAGCAGCATTTCCTTCAGAAAGGCAAGTATTGTTATCTGGAAGCTTCAGTATTTATCTGCCTGTTCAAATATTACACAAGATTTATAATCCCTGTGCTTTATATCAGACCGCTAATCAGGAAGCTTAAATCAATACCTCAGACTGTTAAGTACCTTTAGAGAACAGCTTTACAGTGATAAAGGCAGCACAGAACAGCCTGATTCTGCAGTTTCACCTGTTCACCAAAATATCTCAGAAACTGTGACCTAGGAACAGCAAACTAAATATTGTGGTCTTCAAGGATGGCTTCATTGCAAAGCCCTTTAGAGCAGAATGAAGAAACCACAGCTTGTGGGCTGTGAATAGAGGCAACATTACCTCATATATAATATAAACTTGTTATTTTTTCCCTCTCCTTTATTATTAGGTCATGCAAAGATGTGGACTGATGCAAGACTGACCAGGGAGTTTTGAAAAATCCATTTCTAGGACTAAAAAAAAGTTTCCAGCTCTCTGTTACAGGGAGGTCTAAGGAATTGTAACAATGTCAGAAATACCAGACAAGGCTTTTGCTGGTCTGCAGCAGAAAAGTAAAAGAAATGTAAAAGAAATAATCTGTCTAAACTATCTTTTGCATAGCTTCACAATATTCCCCAGAAAATAGTCTTATCCATTTTGAGATTTTCCCACCCCACTTCCATGGGAATTACCCATTTTAATCAGATTATTGCCCTACCTTGTCTAAAAGCCTGTACTGGATAATGATTTCTTTTGGGAAGGGAACGATGTCATCAAGCACTTGCCAGTTATGACATTTCAGCTCCAGCAGAGAAAAGTCATTTCCTGACCCAGCTGGTCCACCAGGTTAGCCTCCTTTCCTACTGACGCTGAAGTAACTTTTCTGGCTGTTTATTTCACCATGATCAAATCTGGGTAGCCACGAGGTGAGGACATCTAAGCAAGTCTCTACTGTAAATTCATGCATCCCAATTATCCTCGGGTTTTCCATGGAACAAAATGAGTGGTCAGAACAGAACTATACCTGTAGCCTATTAATTATTCCTAACATATCTTCCTTGAAAAATTGTTTGCAAAAGCTATATGCTCAATTCAGACCTGCTTCAAAGAGGACAAGATTCAAAAAACACCCCAGACCAACATGGACTTTCTGCATTAAGAGGAATTCATTGCTGTATGAGGAAAGGAGTTTTATGATTTCATTCATTCATTCTGGCATTTCCAAAAGAAAGAAAAAAACCCCATTCTTAAAACTACAATCTCCACAGAGGTCTTCATTATCTTTTTGGCAGAATCTATCCAAAGTGCTTAGTCTTTCGCTTTCGTAACCAAGAAGAAACTAGGGCAAATACTGAAGCTGGGGTTGAATTCAACTCTGCCAGCTAAAACATATAGCCCAGGTTTTCCAGAAGGAAAAGCAGCAATGCTCCCAATTTTATTTGCAGGCAAAGAAACTGTAGAAGAAATAACAAGGCAATGAGGGCAAAAATCTCAAGGAAATTGCTTAAAGAAAACATGACTTCTAAGTTATCACAAAATAATTTCCATTTAAAGAATTTTTAATTTTTGACAATATGTACTATGGTAGCAGTGTCCAGCCTGATGCGATGTACATAAATATTTCTTTAAGCATAGTTTAATTTATCAAATTTGAACTTGTTAAAACATTCTGAATTTCTTGAAACAACCCCCTTAGAGATAATTGTTTTCTAAAATGAATAGATTTACAATGCCAAGAAAAATGCTTTAACACAGAAATCGTAGAAAAAAAATGGCAACTTAATCACATATCAATTAATCTAAGAACTACTTTTTAAAAACCAGAATTTGCTGTAGAATTGATATTAAGTATGCTACAAAGCAAAGCCTCTGTAATTAGTGACTAAAAGCTTTCAGAAGTGACATCTACCTCCAAGTAAAACATTTTTCACCTGTCTCATTATGTGTGGAAGAATTTAAGATGGATGAAAAAGTAGCTTTTCACTTTTGTCTTATTTTTCAAGCTGTAATTGTTGCCATGTGTTAAATAGACAGTTATTGGACAGTGATCCTCAGCTCCCCTTCTAGGTAGGGCTATTAAGAAAGACTATTTCTGTGCTTATGTAGCAAGTTTTTAATTTTTTCCCAGGTTATTACTGGTAGTACTTGAGTACACAGTTAAGGACCCCGCATCAGAGCAAAGTTTTCTGCTACCATAGGGCTTAAAGAAGTAGGCAAGACACAATGGAGAGGTCTGAATGACCCACTTCTTGGGTCTTAACAAGGCACCACTTTGCTGCAGAAAGAGGAAAATCCTGTCTGGACCATGGCTGTGGCTCAGCTCACTGAGCCACTACTGGGAGCTTTATTTCAATATGAAGTTACATTTGAAAGACAGAGCATTGGGATCCAGCCTGAATACTCTTTACAAATGAGGAGATGCAGTGAATGCTTTTCACAGCAGAGGATTGGGAGCCAAGCGTCTGTCACAGCAGTGAAGACAGACAGTGTCACAGCATGAGAAATACTGTCTGCAGCTGCATTCTGCATGCACGTCCTCAGGGCAAACACACATTTTCAAAGCCAGAGAAAAGTAACCTGCAGTAGTTGAGGCCCCAAACAAAAGGAAGCCAGAATGACAAATTTTAGTTGCTTACATGGACAAGAAAGGTATTATCTTAATAATGACAACTTCTCAGACATTGCTGTTCCCTAAATGTGTGACTCCAAGGAATAAAGATGATGTCTGATGCTAGTCTGAGCAGTGGGAACAATAGTGGTGGTGGTGTTGATGAGGGCTTGGTGGCAAAAAATAGGAATTTTATTTTTACCATTGAGATTGCTAGTGAACAGCTACAGAGACAAGCTGGAATTTTGCCTTGGACCAAAATTTGATCTGGAGAAGGCAAGGTGCAGGAATCACCAGTGCAGAGGCAAGAGGTGAAATTTTACTGGTGGAGGAGACTATTCCGGGAAATGGGACAGAAGAAGAAGAGAAGGGGACTAAGGACAGGGATGCTCAGGGCTGCACACAATTCTGCAGGAGGAGAGGAAGACACCCAGCAGAGTACACAGTAACAATAAGTGACCTACCAGCAGAAAAATCAAGAGCATGAAGCTGAAGCTGAAGGACATGTCCTGGGCTGGGAGTGATCTAGCCACTGGAAAATCCTCTTGCCCACAAAAGCTAGGATGTCATCTCAGGATGGATGAACTACTGGTGGCTATGGAGGAGAGGTGTGAAAAATGAAACTCAGTTGCTGTCTTTCATCCAATATCTCGGTGGTTCCTGAAATCAAATAAGATGAGTGCAGTAGGCACTTTCACTTGCATTTGTAATAGGTGACAAGCCTAATAAGCATAACTATATCATATTATTGAAATTTTATTCCCACTAGAGTAACTATCAGAAAGCTGACTTTCATACTATGCTTGCCACCCATGATAATTTTCTTGGGCCATTAATCAAGAATAGTTCCCTGAACCCACTAGGGACACACCAGCATATATAAAGCTGTTAGAAATAAAGCCAAAACTTCGATGGCTCTGTAAGATTTATTAACTTAGGATTTTTATTTCCATTTAAGCCACTAGCGAAACTTTAATCAGCATCCATGAAAAGGTAATCAGAATTCTTTCAATAAAACGTGCGTCAGAGCATTGCGTGACATCATTCCCTGGTGTTACAGGCCTGAAGAAATCATTGCAGAGGGTGCATTAAGGTCTGTCTGTATGAAGTGGCTGTCACAGACATTGCCCCGTAGGATCAAGCCATGTGGTGTCTATCAATCTACAACCTGAAGATAATCCTCTCTGTGCCTCCCACACACTCTGCCTCATACCAATTTTGTGGGAGAGTAATTTCAATGAGACGTTGTCATTCCTCTGTTTGCTAAATTCCCTTTGTGACTACTCCTCGTGAGCAGGCAACAAAGTCATAATAACAGTGACTGTGGCAGAAATTCAGTTTGTAAAAAAGGCAGAGATGAGGTAACATCAATTAGTCTGTACAGGTGGCTGAAAGAGAATACGAGGTTTCATGACACATTTTGAACTACTTGATGTAATTTACATTTGGAGCTGTTTGAAACAGATCCATTTTGGGGGTTTGGCAATTTGTGTGCAAAATACAAGCATCTGCATTTTTTTCTTTCGGAATGCTGAATTGGAAATATCGCTGTGAATATCGAGATGTTTCTTTTTGCTACAATCAGGTCAGCAAAGAAAAGAACAAGTCCATAATATTTCCAATAAACATTAGAAAACCTTGAAAACAAACAATAAAAATTTTTTAAAAGCAACAATACCAAGATTTTTTCTATTTTTTTTTCCTCTAAAGTACAATTTTGGAGCAAGAATCATTACTGAAAACATCCAAGTAGTTCTAATGCTCTAGATTTATTTCCAGGTGTGATATTTATCTTTTGAGATATGGAAGATAAAGGTTTGGATCTAGTTTGAAAGTGTTAGTTGAGAACCACTGAACCAAATGGGAAAACCCTAGCATAAATCAGCTTTTTATAAAACCTGAATTTTAATTCTCTTAACTTGATTTGTTAACTAAGATTCAATCATTTTTAGACTCAGGCCACTAGTGAAATTTTCATCAGCACTCGGGGAAGACAATCAAACTTTTGCATAAAAGTCTTTCAGTTCATCTCTATGAACTTCTTATCTTGCCTTGCTCTCGATCTGCCAGTAGTAAATTGCCCAGAGAGTTTATATATGATCATGTTGTTATATATGGAATAATACGTCTCCAGCCTTAATTTACAGAGACAGGGAGAGAGCAAGCTTTTGTGTGCATGCACAAGTGTGGCTGAGTAGCTTTCTTGCCTCTGGATTGCACAAAGGAAGCAGGATTAGTAGCCCAGTGATTGCACATTGTGAAAACTGTAAGATATTGGACAGTTTTCTTTACAGGACTGAGGTCTGGATATCCCTTTTGCCTCTTTGAATGAGAAAATATGGTCAGGACATGATCCTCAGCCCCTGATTCCTGGTGAGCACCATTATGAGACCTTGAATATTTGCTTTATGTAGTGAAGGGAAGAGGGAAGCTGGCAAGTAGGGCTCACCAGGGCGTATCCTCCAGGCACTGGCATTTGGCTGGATACCATGCTCCAGGCAGTATGTGGACTGCCCCGGGACAGTTTCCTATGGACCTTGCCACGCTCCCCAGCATCACCAGACTTGTTTAGACCTTCAGGTATACAACTCCTGCATGAAAGAGTGGTGGTATTCAACCCATCAATTCCACTGCTGAGGCAGGATTTTTCTGTGTGTTCTGCTTCTGGGTATGTCCCCTGTCTGGTTTTAAATGAGTCAAAACAGAAGCACATGCTCCCCATGAAAACAATTTTTCTGCACAAATGAGCATTGATATTAGGGAATTTTTTCATAGTTTCCTCTATTCTTAGAACTATTATTTCTGTGTTTGTTCACCTTGCTCACTCCTTCCCATTGTGATCAGCCTGCTTGTTATCATAATGTTACAAATAGCACGAAGACTGAAGATCTTGAATTATGAGAAACACCTTTGTATTATTCATTTGTTGCCAAAATTGCCCAAAGGATTCCTGTTTTATCCCTTCAGTCCCTTGATGGTAATGTTTCCTTCACTTTAACATCCTGGTATTATATATATTTTTCATCTGCTTCAGAATTAGACAGACCAGAAGTGATACCTTTGCCAATTCATCTTCACTTAGATTTTCTTCATTCAGCCTGTCAGAGACTACTGCAAAAGGGAGACAAAGCTGGAACATGACAAATAGGCACTGTGATTGTTTTCAACATGCCACAAAAAAGTAGGACAAAATATCTTAATGTTTTCCCCTCTTCCCTCACCCTTCATTCAGCAGAGATTTGCTGTCATTTATAAAGGTCACTGGCCTACGAAGCAACTAAAAAGGCAAAAACTTTTTCTTCCTTTCTGAGTATGTATTCAAGCTGCAGCAATAACATAAACCCTTTATTAAATGCTGGGTGTCTGCAGCAACAGCTAGTCACAATCTGTTAAATGAAGGATTTTAGGGCATGCCTCATTTTATTTATGCCTGCCCAAAAACACCTGTTCTAAAACCAGATAAAATGATACTTTAGTGTAGGTATTTTGAAACTGATGACAGCTCTGACAGTTTCTATTGCAACAATCACAGAATATTTTGAAATGAGGTCATTCAACACTGTGCACAAGGCCAAGAAAAAAAATCAATAGATTACTATGTCTCATGCTATACCTCTTGTATATGCATTTTGCAAGTGTGGCTGATCAGCACACTCTTCCTTTCCACAAAAAAAAAAACCTGTTTCTTCACAGAGCTCTTGGAAGCTTATGACTCTGTGTTCTAGAGGTAAAATATTTTCAGTTGGGAAGGCTGTGGTAGTCACTTACAGCGGTTATATTTACCTAACTTAGACCTCCATCACAGTCCACAGGTCAGGGGCCTTAAGGAGAACAATGTCTTGTCATACATTGCTTTTCCACTCCATCAAAATTCCTGATGGGAAAATAATCAAGGCGGTACAGAATACAGAAGCATGAAGCAACCAAAATACAGTTGCCATGACATATTATAAAAGTTTTTTACCACTGAAATATTTCAGCTTCCAATCAAAATATTTTACCTTTGAAATTCCTGCACTTTTCCTTCCTTATGAAAAATGACTAAGAAAAGAAAAATTTAAAAAAATTAGTGTTTGGACTTGTGCTTGCAAATGGCTGATAGTCTTGCCACTGCACTATCAACATACCAGGAAAGCACATTCTTAACTTTAAGTGCTTAACTTTGAGTGGCTAAGTAGTTCTATTTAATTCAGTGAGGCTGTTCAAGTGCTTAAAGCTAAACATCATTTACAAAAAACAGAGTGTACAGTACCTTGTGTCCACTAGAGAGAATGAACAGAAAGAGTATTTGTGGATTTTTTCGCAGATATGCTTTTCTGTTTGTTATAAATTCTAGTCTTTAAGATGGTTAAAAATACGGTAAGGTTTGAGTTGATCCTATTGATTTACTTTTTGCATGGAAAAGGCTTTTTCAGATTATGAGGTAATGAAGAATTTCACAGACTTGTAAGGCAGGAATTCAGGAGAACAGGTCTGTGGAAAAGTAGGATCCAAGAAAAAGGGAGAGTAAACTCCCTGAAAAAAGGAGGCCCACACATGATGCCTGTATTCCCCAAATATGAGTGCAAGGTGCCTGTCTTAGTAGTTTCTTATGTAAAGCTGCTCCTAGTCTTTGGCAGATTTAGGGTGCTGTGAAAAATTTGAGTCCTTATGCTGCTTTGAGGAAAGTCTGCAGACTTAGAACTCAAGCTCTGACTCTCTGATGATAAGGCAGAACTTGTTAAATATTAACAGCAATTCCTGTTCTCCCCATCTCTCCTCTGCCTGAAAAACACCCACCAAAACAAGACTCTTACCTACTAGCTCATATTTTCTCACTAAAAATTTTCTACAACTTTCTCTTCATAAACCCTATTGCCTTCATTATCTTTGTGCCACAAAGGCAGTTCAATTATGGTTTGTTTGTTTGGTTTTTTTTTTTTTTTTTTTTTTTTTTGGCGACAGTTAAGTGAGTCCAATTCACAGGCAGACATAGCAGTAGCTAAATACCCCGAAGATAAACACAGGATTTTGGTGACTGAGTGTAGCAGGTACCAACAGGAGAAGCCTCCATGTTAGAAAGAGAGGCATGGTGTGCATCCCATGTTACAGGCACTGTAAGACTTGCGCACATGGTCTCACCTGCAGGGGAGAAAGCTGATCTTGAGTCTTCTCAGTCCATCTACATCACCCCTCAACCAAATGCTCAGAGACAAATGTCTTCATCCATATGAGCATTTATAGCTGTGCTTAAATAGAGGGTTAAAATCTGCTCAGACAACTCTGCAGGACTGGTGATTTTATGAAACATTTTTTATAACCCTCATGTGAAGTAGGGTAGTCTTTGTTATTGCAATGGATTCCCCTCACCTCTTTTTTATTGTGGTAAATTCTAACAATTTTTGAGACAGCAAGATCAGGTCTACCTCAACCTCTCAGATGATCTCTAAATTTCTAGTGTTTTAGGACTTTAGCATTATGAAGGTAAACTGACATATTTTCAACAAAGGCATCTTGGTTCAAATTTCAACAAGACATTTTGAACAGTAAAATGGCTTGGTGAACTTTAAAACAACATGACCACAAGCAGAGCATTCTATGCTAGATGCATTTGATATCCTCACATCTCACTTGAATTTATCTAGAAGAGACTGGCAAAAAACTATGAGTCTGAATGCACCTGGCACACATCATCACTCATGACAGTACAGGAAAAGGCAGAGCGTAGGACAGTTTAAGGCAATTTAAACCAGTGATGCTTGAGATTATCTGAGGATCTTAACCTGCCCAGCTCTATGAATGATATACAGCAAGTGGTTTATAAAATCTGCAGTGTAATTGGAAGGGTCTTATTTTTTTTTTGGTCTCTTTCTTCAAGTATTTAGAGAATGGAGGACGCACCTTCTGATAGCAATAGGTATAAAGCCAGTACAGGATGGTTGCTGTGATCTTCACTGTTGAACGGCCACTGCTGAATCTGCGTTAAAAAAACATTCCAGAAATCAACTTATTTTAGTGTTTTTCCAGTCATTAGCACCACTTGTGGTGTAAAAGGCAAGAACAGAAAAAAGTTCTGGTCCTTGACTTCTGCATTTCAGTTCAGAACAACAGTGTGTCAGCGCCACGAGAAAACTATTGTTGAAATTACACTGGTTAAAAACTCAGACAAAGGTTTTTTAGGGAAAACCATTATTTGTTACTTTGTTTTAAGCATGTTCTCCCCTTTCAGCTGACATCAGAATGTGAATTCACATGGGGGTAGTGTAGGTCCACTACATATCATAACCCTTAAATATATAGAGAGTCTAAAATCCCACAAGGACCACAGGGGTCTCACTAATGGATTTTTTTCTTCATTTGTCCTTGTAACAGCTCGAGAAAAACACATGAGCTAATTGAATGCTTCATGTTGCCGGTATTTCACGGAAGTACATTTCTATTTTGCAGACAGGAGCCCTGAGTTCATGTCTCATGTAGGTGCCTCTCATTGGATTATTTAGTAATGCGTAGGTGCTAAAACTGCCGTGCAAATCTCACTCACAGTGGCTCAGGCCCAGACCTTCAAAGGAGTATACTGACAGATTGAGAAGTCTCCGTAGGCATGAAACGAAGCTTGTGGCAAGCTCTAATCCATGGATCTAACTGCAGTGTCAGTTGGAGCTGCATTACCTTGGAACCTGCATGGCTCAGTACATACCTTCTAAGAACTAATAACAAAAGAAAGAAATTGAACTTTTTTCTTTCAGAGCGTTAGTGAACCCTCTTCAGGAGCACCTTCCTCTAATACAGCTCCTTTCCTTCAGTTGCCATCATTGGAAACAAAGATAATAGAAAAAGAGAAAGAATGAGACTAGCCCTCCATAACTTTATTATTTCTTCATGATTATTTTTTTTATAGAGTACAATTTTTAGTAACCTTTTTGTCAAGCCTTTTCCAGTGAAAAATAGCACACTAGTTAGGTTTAGCTGCGATGACTCTAGTTTCCCTGAAGTGTCATAATTCTTGTTATAAATATTTTTCTTGTGAAAGGAAAGTGTAATTATTTTGCTAATATGCATGAAAATAGTGTTTGAGGAACAGAAACAATATGGTACTGTTTGACTTGGAATTTACTCCCCAGCTGTTAATAACCTGCCTACGTCTCTGGTGGAATTGTGCGTGTGTTATTCCTGTGCTTACAACAAATAGCAACTGTTTCTGAAACTAGGAGCTGGGCCAAAGGGAAAAAAGGAAGCCCAAAACAAATAAACAAACACCTTAAGGTCCATATTGTGTATTTAAATTAGTTCCCTAGAGCAGAAAGTAGTAAAAAATCTCATGTGCATCTCGTTGCATTGTTCCAAGCACTACTTAATTTTTGGAGAAAACAAAAGTTTATGACAGCCTTTTTGAAATTACATTTGGAATTACATATACCCTCTATTGTCAAATAAATATTACCAGTGATTAGTAATATTATATATCCACCAACTTTTCCCCAAACCACATGCATATGATGGAGCAAAAGTCTCTTACTTTGAAAGACAGTTACAAAGTGGCATTTTCCCTGATTTTCAGTTTATCATAATTGGTGAAAAACAGAGCAACTGAATGCTACATGAATAATATCTAATGCCTGGGCCATTTTGACAGTCAGTTTGAAATATTTATGTTTAGGGTATGATTTTCTAATGTATGGAAGTGACTGAAGAGTGATGGTTTGATTTTCAAAAAAGGTATATACCAGTCAAAATCTGATTTAAACCTACTAATGCCTACTTTTCTGAACTTCCAAGCAAAATAGAAATTAAGGTTCTTGAAATACTTTTTCGTTATTAGATTTTACTTTAGGCAAGCAAAAAAAAATTGCTTACTGACAAGGTTATGTAATTGAATTCGTCACGCAGTGTCTCTCCAAGCACTGCTATTGGTCAATTTGTCACAAGAAAATTGACTTTGCTGAACATCCTGAACATTAACAAACTTAAATGTTTCAAAGAAAAGTTTAAGAGGAAGAATCAGGACATCATCAGTACTTGCTGGCCTTATATTCTTTTCTTTTATTTCTGTGAACAGAGGCATTTCACTGGTGTGATCAGTAGTACCCACACTTATAAAGAAAGGTAGGTATATGAACATCTTTAGTAGAACTTGAACTTTTGCTCCAAACTTACATCAAACTCTTGTGTATTGATCTTACAGTATGAGCTGTCTCCCTAGTACAGGAAAGTCCCATAACCTGTCTGAAAAACCATAGATTTATCTCTTAAATAATTAGTTTTGCTTCCCCCAGCTGACTTTGATTTTTCCTATGCTTTGCTAAAATGACACATCCTCAGCACTAATGAAGCACATACATATATTCTGCTAGACAATTTTTCTGTTTTTGAAAACATGTGACAGCGCTTCAAGTTCCCTGACTGTTGATATATTGGTCAAATAAATCTTCCAGATGGGTAATAATACAGTGTATTCCATAATGCTCCTTTACATGTCATCTTATTTACCCACACTTATCAGCAATTGCAGTGCTTGCTGGAAAAAAAATGCTGTTGTGTGGGATGCTCTTGAATCATCAGCATGATTCCTAACTGGGAGACAGTAGAACTCTTGTTTAGAGGTGCTGAGAGAAGATAAGGAGGGAAGCTGTTTGAAGTAGTCCAGATCTCTGGATGAATTAAATCCAATGCACAGATCCAGAACAGAGATTATGCATGAGCCATGTCCTGATAAAGCATTATTTTGATAATTGAAGTAGATCTCAAGTGACGCATAGTTTGCATTGACTGTAGAGGAGCGGAGAAAGCCAGGTGTGCTATTTACCCATGGCCCAGCCCAGGGACAGGGCTGTGCACCCACAGAAGCCATGTAAAGGAAATCTGATCCTATTGTACGCCTGTGCTTTAGATTTGGAGACAGAAAGGAAGTAAAAGAAGACTTCATGCCACAGAGAATAAAACCCCTGCACCTCACCATTTCTCTGGGAAATTGTCTGTCTGTATGCTCCTCTGTTTCTGAGTGTGAATTGGAAGATATATGTGTACCACCCTTGAGGTTAGCCCTCATGGGGCATGAACTTATCTGCCCTTACTGGGACAACTGTAAGAAATGTATGAAAGCAATGGAAATTGACTGCATTTTTTCAAAGCATCTACTTTTTGTGGTGCATTGGTGCAATAGAATTTGAAAACTGAGCAAACTTATTGGAATCGTAAGATGCAACTGACAATATGTCAAGGGGTAGGAATAAAATGTCTTTCTAGTAGGAGTAGGAGGTATCAGTAGAGTCAGAACTTAGGGTTGATAAGCATAAAGTATTTAACTTTATAAGTATACATCTTCTACATCGTGAAATATTTTTGTAATTCATATTAAAATATTTTCAAGGAGTCATAGAACAGTTGAAGTTGGAAGTGATCTGTGGAGGATATCTAGTCCAATTCTCTCCTTGCTTGAACCAGGGTCCACTAGAGCAGACTGCTCAGGACTTTGTCTGGTTGGGTTTTGAATATCTCCAAGGATAAGGATGCTACCACAAACTCTCTGACAAGCCTGTGCCAGCATTTGAATTGTGTTTGTGAATCTTAGCCGGAAAATGAACAAGAATCGAAACCGAAGACAAAAATTACTCTTCCATTTCCAATGTCTCATCTGAGCAAAATGCGATAAAAATAATTAGCAAATATATAACTATATTTTAACAGCTTTTCTGTTTTAAAATAATTTCAGATGATGTTAGTAGCAAGAGAAAAACAATCCATTTTGTTGGCTTCCTTTATTGTATGCAATGAAAGTGTGCTCTTACACTGTAAATTTGGTGCCAGTCCTTGCTTGAAGATTCTGACCTTGCTAGCAGAACACCCAGAATCCTTCCACTGATTTCAGTAGGCTTTATGCTAAAAGAGATCTCAGATCTTTTAAGCAGGCATGAATTTGTCTTGCTTATATTTAACTGATATTATGCAATTATGAGAAAACAGTTTTAATATTTAAATTAGTCAAATGCTTAATTATGAAAGTGCTGAAAGAAGAATGCTCAGCTTCATTGCACTTCAATGGCTTGCAAATTGGCAAGTAGCTGTAAATTAACTCCTGGATTTCCTTAGGTTAATCAAATCAGATTTAATTATGTCTTTGAAATCCACAGATTAAAGGTATAAAAGTGTGCATCATATCATGGGGTAGAACCATAGCAATAGTTGTCAGTTCTATTTTGTTCTCTTCTGTTCTTTATACTTTTCCCACAGACCTCCAAAAAGAACAGAAGTGCAGTATTTCTGGGAAGCATCTCTTCAAGTGATGCTAAAGCCCTGATCTCCAAAAAGGAGCCCTGATAAGGTCTTTACTTGTTTTCTCTGACCTTTTGTTGCAAAGGACTTTCACTTTCTTCTTTGAGTCCCATTTTGCAGCCTTCCCATCACCAATCCTATTGCGTTGCCTCACATACAAAACATGGAAACTGACATATCTCTTCATTTACATACAAAATGTCCCATGCAGGAGACCAACTAATAAATCAGTAAACACATTTCTTAAAAATCAGCATTTCATCTTGAAAAAAAAAAAAAGAAGGCATTTTAAAAAATGTTTTCTAGAGATCTCTTTGAGAGATATCAACAGGTAGACAGATGATGTGATTCAAGTAAAGGGATTGGTAAATATCTTGTCTATAGTTTGAGGACAACAATGTTTTAAGGAACAGCACCTGAAAGAGTGAAGTCATATATCTAATGAGTGTGTATTTTCTACTTTTATCAAAGTGAATGTGAAAGAGTGTGAGGAAAACAGGGAAACCCAGTGCAGATCTAAGGCATAACTTCAAACCTTTCTCTGAATGTCCTATGCAGCTGACTCAGCCTCAAGTACCTGGGAAGAAAGGTTGGGGAGCCAATGACATGCGAATGCAATGCCAGCTGCTTCCTCCCGCTCCATGCTCCCTGCTACATAAATCACATTCTTATTAATCTGTTAACCAAGAGAGCAAACCACCTCAAGAAAAGGCAATTTGCCTTTTTTATTTGCAGACAGAATTCTTGCCAGTCGAGTTATCAACTGGCATTTTCTTATGTTGTGGTATTTCCTAATAATAATTAAAATTCAGGGAAATATTTCCATGCAAATTTGGTTCCATGTAAGCATCATTATTATCCACCAAAACAAAACTTTATCATTGTCTCAAGTCCAGGTCTTCATGGAAATATATAAATGTCAAGAAAATCTTGTTTTCTTTCTACCTTCAAACATCATAGGTTTTTGCTTTACTTCTTAGAAAATTAGAGAAAATTAGAAAAATTAGAAAAAAGTGAAAAGCAAGACAATTCCTAATCTTGTCTCTAAACTTCTACAGTGTTTCATTTATGTATATAAGCTAATTTTGCTACGAGCAGGAAGCAATCATTTTTCTGAGGGAGGAAGGAAAGGCCTTTGTGGCAAAAGAAAATAGCTCTAACTCTTTGGAGATAATAGCAGCTTTTCACTTGGAAAAAAAGCAAAAACTATGTTTTACAATGATGTGTGACTGCTTCCCCCTCAAAAATCTGAGCTAATGTCTGCCAGTTTTCAATGGTGCTTTAAAAGGCCCTGTAAAGCCAACTGAAGCTGTGAAGAGTCCAGGCAGGCAGAAATACTTCCAGCACTCCATTTAGTGTAAATTTAGTGTTCCAGCACTCCAGATTCCATTTCTATGTTGTTGGATGCCACATTCCTTCCAGCATATGCTCCCTGGCCTAAAAGTTCCACAGAGAAATGGGGACAGTACAGACATCTATGAAGAGTAAAAACTCAGATTTAGCCTACCCCTTTTATCAACTGTGAATAGGCTGCCTCTTCCACTCTCATTCATACAGAGTGCTAGAAAATTTTGGCCCTTAACATGCACCAGAGAAAACCCATCAAAGTTATTACTAAATAATGAGTTGATCTGCTGTGTACCAAAGTTACAAGATAATATATAGGCTGAGGCATGAACAGATGGACAGCAGCCCTGGGGAGAAGGACTTGGGGGTGCTGGTGGATGAGAGGCTGGACATGACCCAGCAATGTGCACTCACAGCCCCGAGAGCCAAACGTGTCCTGGGCTGCATCCAAAGCAGCGTGGGCAGCAGGGGATGGAGGGGATTCTGTCCCTCTGCTCTGCTCTGGTGAGACCCCCCCACCTGCAGTGCTGCATCCGGCTCTGGGGTCCCAGCACAGGAAGGACATGGACCTGTGGGAGCAAGTCCAGAGGAGGCCACCAAGATGGGGAGAGGGATGGAGCACATCTCCTGTGAGGAAAGGCTGAGGGAATTGGGATGGTTCAGCCTGGAAAAGAGACAGCTTAGGGGTGACCTAATTTCTGCCTTCCAGCACCTGAAGGAAACCTACAAGAAAGACAGAGAGACACATTTTAGAAGGGCATGTAGTAACAGAATAATGAGTAATGGATCCAAACTAAAAGATAATAAGTTTAGATTAGATATTGGGAAAAAAGTCTTTACTATGAGGTTGATGAGACTCTGAAATAGGTTACCCAGAGAAGTTATGGATGCCCCATCCTTGCAGGTGTTCAAGACCAGGCTGGATGGGGCTCTGAGCAACCTGGTCTAGCGAAAGCTAGCTGTGGCCATGGGAGGGAGCTTGGAACTAGATGGTCTTTAAGGTTCCTTTCAACCCAAACTATTCTCTGATTCTCTGATTCTATGATATGATCCTAGCCTTGGATAGACTGGCTAAAGAGTAACACTTGAGGTCTCAATATTCAGTACCTGGGATTAAGTGACAATCACCTGTATGTGATATGTGTTGATATATTTTGTGATTTCCTGTACCTGAAAGTTATCAAGCCCTTAAGGCCTTATTTCACACCCTCTTTGTACCAGTGACAAGGCAATAGAGATCTGTAGGTGCTAAAAAGCTAGAAACGGAGAAATTCTTCAGCCTTTTCTCAATATTCTGTGAGAAGACTGTCTTTCCTATGTCAACTATTTTAAACAAGGTCGCAGTTTCATAAACTTCTTGCACCCGCAAGCTGTTTTGCAAGATTGTTATGGCTTTGACTTTGAAAATATTTTGGAATAGGTATCTTAGGACTTGGCCAATCCTCTCAAGGGGTGGATGGTCAAGGAACCAATTACCTATTGCCATTCAACACACTTTTGCTATCTATCCTATAAAAGTAGTTAGAAAATTATTAAAGCACTTAAGCTTCGGCTTCCACTTGTTCACAAGCCTGGACTCTGTGTCGTTTTCTTTATGCGCCTCGGACGTAACAGCGACAAGAGATCCAGTCTCACTTTTCCAGCTGTCCTGAGTGTTTTCAGAAAAACAAGCAGGAGGCATAAAGCTCACAGTGATTACCCTCAGCTGGGATTTAACCATATGTACAAAATAAATAAATAAAATGGTCCAGCTTAAATGTAAAAATTCACAAAAGGAAAAAAAAACCCCTCACAACACCCTTCAACCCAGTTCTCATTGTTATTCAAAACCATGAGCAAGAGTTTGCTAGGCTCTCCCTAGATAGTCTTTTATGTGCTTTGTAACTTCATGTCCTAGCTCAGAAACATGAGCACTCTACTGCTCAGTAGCCCTTCATGTATTGCAGTCCTGTGACTGCTCAGACAAGACATACCTCTGATCAAAATTTGGCTGCACAGGTGCTTTCTCTGTAGCAGCTGAGATAAATTTAACATGGACTGAAAGGGTATTTTCAGTTAACTTGAATCACAATGAGGAAATAATCTCTTGATGGACTTTTGGCCAGCAAACTTTGGTAGTGGGTTTTTCTGGTGTTTAGGGAAAGACATTTATTCCAAGATGACACATATTTCTTTCTCTCTGTTCTCTTTTGCTTTATTATGTTTAAATAGAGACAAATTGGGAAAACATTTGTCTTTTGTAGACTGCAGGAATATTAAGAAGCCTGTGCCTGTTAGCAGCTTTCTTAATCATGCTTGGTTTACTATCATGCACCATTCTCGTGGAGAACATTTCACAGCATACTGTAATACAGCATCTGTATCCTTCATTATCAGCAAGAGCATCTAAACTGTTTTCTTTTGCCTCCCTTTCTCCCTTCAGTTTTTTCAGCTGTGGTTACAACAAAATAACTGAAATGTAAATTGCTGGTTAAAAGCCCAGTCAGAAAGGAAGTAAAGCCATGGGAGGTACGGAATTCTGCTTGGGTTGTGCCAAACAATTCATTACTTCGTGGTTGTTTGCCATTTTTCAGGCACCTGAGCATTGGCATGACTTCTTAGACACAGAATAATTCAGGTTGAAAGAGACCTTGGGAGCTGATCCAGTTCAACCTCCTGCTCAAAGTGAGGCTACACTTCAATAAACCCTGTTTGATAACAGTTTTATTCAGTAAGATCCTGGAAGCCACTGCTGCCACCACTCATTTTCCTAGTGCAAATCCATGCCTAAAATGTGACCCAAATTCCTTTGTCACCTCAGCTACCTCACTGGAACAAACAAGTGTTTCTACAAATCCATGTTTTTCTCCACTTCTCTGCTAAAATGCAGGCCTCTTTTGCTGATAGGCACTGGGGAAGAAAGGCTGGGTTTTTTGTTGCAAAGTGAACAGGTTCGAAGAAAGCTTTCCAAGAAAAGAAGCCTACCAAGTCTTCCCCTGTGGAATTTTCAGAGTGACCCCCTTCCTCTCTCTGTACAACATTCTGCTACAGCAACATGCTTTTTATATGATCTGGGTCCTTTGGAAACACTGTGAGGTACAGTGGTTATATGAGAGAATATCTGCTTGGAATGGCTGACCAAGTCTCCAGCTCCAGTAATGAAACGACAATTGCCATTGTCTTTCCTGAGCTTTTTTTTGGGCCTGTTAGAGATCTGAGACAAGAGTCTCACAGACATAACACAAGGGACAGTGTGGCTGTTCCAAACGTGTCAAAGAGGCTTAGACTGAAAGTTTTGTTTTAAGGAATGAATTATCCCTGTCTAGGTGCTTGCATAGGATCAAACACAGCAGTCTCTGCGATTAGGCGTTGAGTACTACTGAAATGCCAACAGCAAATAAAAAGGTTAGACTTGTCACTGTGCAGAGATTGGTGCCAGCAAACAGCACGACTCTTGTTGGCTGTACTCTCTGTGTACAGTGTGTGGAAACACATGGCAATCCATGGTTGTGTACTCTCCGGGAGCTGCAGCTTCCACCACCAAGTTGTGCAACAGCAACATTTGAGTTGCTACCCTTCCACCCAGGTGAACCTGCCAAACAACCTTTCCATGACCTCCGGCCAGCCCTGTGCCCCCCTGGACAAGCAAGGTTAGTGTGTCACTGAATGCACTGCTGACACCAAGGAACTGTCGTTTCTCCTAACTAGCCTAAGCCAGATGTGAACTATTAGACAGCATTTGGGATTCAGATTCAAAAAGCTTTTGAGCTTCTTTTCATGCTGAAGGCAGAAATTGAAGATATTAATTGCACTGCTTATAGCTTCAGCCTCTTCATCTGAATGAGATGTTTTGTGATTTCCATAAACCCCAGGAGTATGATGCTTGAAGCTGAAATATATTTCCTGACAGATTGACAAATAGGGCAGATTTTTTTTCTTATTATAGCTATTGGAATTGAAAACACTACCACATAGAGATGCCAAAAAGAGACTCTTTTTATACATAAGGGTATTGTTTCCAGAAATGCTTTGAAAGATTTTCTCCATTAATATTCCTCCTTTTTGTCCTACACAAGGAAGTTGTTTTTTTAACTGATTATATATTGCATAAAACCCAGTGTAAGTCTTGAAACCTCTGAGGATAGTTTGCATAATGAAAAAGGCTCCATTCTACCATTGTTCAATTCTGTGATAAATCAGAAGTAATTTTACTACAGTCATGGTGTCTGATGGGTGCAAGAGAGATCAGAATTGCAGCAAGGTATTTTTTTCAAAGAAGCATTCTGGGAGATACTGACATTACTGTATTTTGGTTGTACACAAGTGATTAATGGTAGAATCATATGCCATCTGTTCATGCTAATTATATGAAATGTTTGTAATAAAACCTAAAACTCAGCGTGTTTGTTAAACTCCTGAAATTCAGACCATTACTGTGGAAGATTTATTAAAGCCTATGAATGTTATACCAGAAATTGGTATCCTGCCATGAAAGAATCTGGAACAAGATGACGCATTGTTTGTTGGATCAAAGGAGTTTTAATGTGAGCAGTATTCTTGGTTTTGTGAACTAATCTTGTTTTTGAGCTCTGAGTATGAGTGAAACTCAACCCAAAATTCAGATAAGAGGAAGCAGGGGTAAACTTCTACAGAAAAGAAGCAAAAAAATGAGCATCCTGTTAAAATCTCTTGACAACTTACCGTACATTGTCAGTGGCTTTACTCAAAAAAAAGTGTGCATGGGTATGCCAGTGCATAGGAGTGTGATAGACTGAGTCAGAACAGAAGATGAAAGCTGTCAGCTGTCCCTTACCCTTTTCCTGAAATGACACCTGACAATGAATCTTCCCAGAGGTGCAGCCCTTTTCTCCTATTATTGCAATGCAAAAAGACAGTCAGTCCTTGCTGTCCAGAAGGAGAGGAGGTTCCCAGCACATGGTACCAGGCAACAAAAAGCTCTCCTAAGTAAGAGTGCAAATTTACCAGGAAGAGGAGGACTGGGTTTGGGTAACGTAATACCTGAATTTTGAAAAACACCTTGCCATATTTAAATTAGATTGATGACCCTTTCAGAGTACTTCCAGGGATACATGGGTGCTTAAAGACAGCCTTGGTGTTGTTAGCCTCTTCCTGAGGGCATGGGTAGAGGACTCTGCACACAGTGTAACCTCATCTCAGAGTCTTGCTACTGCTCCTTTTTTGCAGCAATGGGCTGCGCAAAATCCCAGCAACAGAAAAAAAGGAATGGAAGGAAACAGAAAATGCAGGGCTGGTATTCTTCTCAGCTGTATGTGGGTGTAAGGGAAAGCAAGTGTTACTGCCATATATGAGATATAATAGACATATTCAAGTGTTTTGCTTTTGCACATTTAATTCCTTTATTGGAAAGGGGATAAAAGTCCTATGACTTTTGTCAGCTAATGCAGAAAAGCACTTGGGAGCTGCACTAATTGAAGGAATAGGAAGGGCTGTACAGCAAAGATCAGAAGCTGGGGTTTTATTCACATCTCTGTGTTATTTGCCTTTTAGTCTTTTCCATCTTCACAGTGGAGATGATAATGCTTAGCTGCCAACAGAAAATATTTTGTTATCTACAGCTGAAAAGCACTATATGTCTAAATATTGTTTCAGTATCTTCTTCCCACCCACTCAGTAAGTAAAATATGTGAGAGTTATGGAAAGTGATGTGATAATTATTGCACAGAGGCTGAGCTTTGAAGTTGGAAGCATGTTATAGCTCATTATATATAATACCTCTCAGACACTATGCCAATGAACTTGGTATAAAAACTCAATAGAACAGATATTTAGCAGGCTAAAATGGCCGCAGAGCAGCACAGTTGCAGTTTCCTCGAATGAACAACCTGAGTTGACGTCACGAGCTACTTTGGGTGCAAAGCTTCCCACCATTCTTCAAGCTCTGATTACAACCCAAAAAAGGATGCTCCACTCTCCAGAGCTCTGGGCAATGGAATGCATTTCACATATGTGGAACTTGCAGACAAAATGAGTTGTATAAGGATGCTGGATCCTCTCACTGCTGAGTTACCAGGAGGGCAAATAGTTAAACATCACTTCTTTTTTTTTTCAAGCTTTAAAACCAATTTCTAATTTTCTATTTTTTTTTAAGATGCTTTATAATGCAATTAGAGAGCTCCTGGAGGCACTAATTGGATCATAAAGTGCCTTCTTCATGTTCCAGCTGAGGAGAGAGGAAAAAAGGATCACTTCACGTCCTCTTTGCACCTGCTAAGATGTTTGTGAAACACCTTACAATTAAATTACAAGCACCTAGAGGAGACTTTAAATTGCATACTAGAGAGCTAGAACCTTGAGTCAGACAGCAGAATTCACAAACTTGAAGCCTCATATCTACCTTCTGGTACTTTTCTACCTCCTGGGGTGGAAAAAGACCTTTGTTTTTCCAGTGCCCTGAGTTCTTAATATTCCCTCTCAAAACGATGGTCTAAGTATATACTAAGCTAACTGCAATTTCTTGCTGAGCGTACAATATGTCTTTTCAATACACTGGCCCAGGAGGGACCCTGACAGCAGGCATAACATGGATGGTTCCTGTAATCACTAACAGCTCCCGGGTAGTCATCTCTGAAATGAAACTGCCCAGCGGATGTGAGGAGGTGGAGACTGTGGAGCTTTAATCCTCTGTGGGGGCTGGTATGGGGAAATGAGACAATTGTGGTGCTAAATCTGGAAATTATATGAGAACAGCGCAGGTTGCAGTAACCCTGGAGCAGTGTGAGGGAGAGGAGAGCCAGGGACAGAGGCAATCAAGAGTTTCACAAGACTGCTGTGCCACACTCTGATGTACTCAGCCTACCATAGAGCAGGTATCAGTTCCCTTGTCACGCTTCACAGTCTGCACGGAGGTTTCTTACCAGCAGCACTATGAGAACAGGACTTTGCCTCTGGCCAAGAGGCTCTTGGCTCTTCCTGTTTCTGACTGATGTATTAACCAGTATCAAATCTGGATTTATATTTTACGGTCCTCTTTGGAAAAGGGCATACAGAGATATCTGAAATCAGTGTACTACCTTAAGGTTTTGGTAGCAGGACTGTAATTCAAAGAGTGGGGGAAAAATGTCTGCTGGGTGGCTAACAGTATACAAATACACAAAACTCTGCCCAATCAAGTAAGGTACTATACCCCACAGCCCAAAGGCCTGGAGAGAGATGTTTCACTTACTACTGAGTCAATCTGGTAGAGATACAGTAACTGCACCTGTTCCTGTATATAGAATTGAACTGGACCTCTTGGATGCCTTGGACTATTTAGATATTTCTCTGTAAAGTGTTCCTGACTGCATAGCTTTGACTTTCGTTCATAGAAACGATTAAAATACACATACATAAATACACGAATTAGAGCCCTATTGAAACCAATGTTCTTTAGGCTCCTAAATGCATGTGTGAACCCAGATCTAAGCATCTCTCTTTGTGTTCAGGTAGCTTCTCAACTTCTCCTTGAAGACTGTCAACAGATTTTTGTTTCTCATGAGAGTATTGTTCCATGAAATTTTGTATGGAATGACAATGCAGAGACCTCAATATTAAGAGACGAGAATGATGATTTTTGGGCAGCCTATCTGGACCAGATTTTGAATGTGTGTAAAGTGGGTGAAAACCTCTATCTGAAATCAAACTCTGTTCTTTTCATTTCTGCTCAAAACGTATTTTGATATTTTGTTGGTTTGGTGGCTTTTTGTAGCTTTTCTTCAAACTCATGAGACTTCATGGTTAATTTTACACTTTCAGTTTTAAATACACATTTTCCTCTCTCCTTATTAAGTAAAATAAATATACTTTGCATAGTTTGATTTTGCATATATAACTTTCTCTGAAATTATGTTCACACATTGTTTAACTTGGATCATCCTGTTTCCCACATCCTGTGTATTTTTTAAATGTGGTTATTTAATTATGGTTTCTTCATGTTGACTATTCTGCTAGTTATATCAATTTATAATATATAATTTATTCTCTTTCTCTATAGAGTGTTTTAATAAGACACTGTATGCCTTAATGACAACATATAGTATCGCTTGTTGTATTAGAAGCAGACTACCTGCTCTACTCTGCCCATTCTGATATGACAGTCGACTGCTGTCTATTAACTCATTTTGATACATCCAGGAATCCACTTAAATCAATGGACTAACAGTGGTGTAAACTGTGAATCACTTGTCCACTGCTATTGGGCAAAAACCACAGCACAGATCCTGATAAAATCAGCGACTTATTTCAGGCTAACTTACACAAACATGAAAATACAGGGATGGTGGCCACTTCGAAATACAGCTAGCTCAGAATGGCAAGTACCAAATTACTCCTTTCCTGAATCAATAGCCAGAGGAAATGATGAAGACCATAAGCTGGTCTGTTCCAGTCTCCATTATACAAAAACCTTTGGCTTCATCTTAAAATTTGTAAGTAAAATATTGTTTCTTTCCTATTCTTTCTTATCTGGGGTTCTTACTAAAAGTTCCCAAAAAGTTGGAAGCACTTGGGTTGATCGTATTCTATCAATCACAATTTAAATCAGTGCTAAGCTCTCTTGGGCAGAAACCATTTTATAGTTCTCTGCTGGCAGTATGCAGTGGGAATTGAAAGATGAGGATCCTAAGAGCCACTACCAAAAACTGTCATCATAAGCAAGCCAGCATTACTTAGGAAGAGCCCTAAGTAGCAATTACCAAAGCAATCAGAAGGAAAAACTGTTGTCTTTCAAGATCCTGATCCATTTTCATACCTTATTTCCATGCTACTGCTTACACAATAAAGATTTTTACCTTTCACATTCAAGAGATTGCAAATGACCTGTGAAATAAAATGAAGGAAATAATAGAATGAGATACATGACAAGATCTATTTAATTTCTCCCTCATGCTGTAATGATGAAACAATCGATATTGGGGAATTATAATCAGCGGGGTATTCAAATAACCCTGGAGCACTGTTGGGAGTAATTTTTGTTTAAGGCTGTTCTAAAAATTTTAGAAAAGCATTTCTGGGAGAATTATTTTAGTGAAAATTTCCTTTGCCCACCCACACTTTCAGCTTGTCAGTCAACACATGTATGTTAAGGAAGGAAATATTGAGTATATTTTTACTTTGTTTTTGCATCAGCTTTATTAAAAAAAAAAACAAACAAAACAACAGCAACCAAAAATTAACCCAACAAACCAAGAAATGCACATTAAAAGTCACACCTGAAACCTTTGACATTTTATACAACTAACATTTTCTTGTAAGAAGAGAAAAGGAATAAGGGGGAATGTGAGCATGCTAGTGTCTCTAATTGTCTAAAATATCATGCAGTGTGACTGGGTACATGGAAAAAATGCACAAGCAGAAAGTACTCAAGTATACACTAACCTTTGATTCTGAGTCAGACATGAAGACACATATTTCAGTCCTGACATTCAGACTAATGACCATACTTACCCACTCATCACATATCTCACTGGAAATCAACAACTCTCTCACCTGTCATTAACCAGGTCTGTCTAAACCAGAAAATTTATGCATAGGCTTCTTTTCCATGTTATGAAATTGAGAAGGCTGCAGCAAAAGTGGGGAGTTCAGGAGAATGCATTTACTCTGGGCCATGACAGTATCATAACCTTTTGCCTTACATCCCAGCCACCCTGCCCCTCATGTAATTACTTTAGCAAAACCAACAAAATTCAGCACAAAACAATCACTGCTTTACCCTCTGGCTGTTTCAGCGATGGTTTATAGGGAAATGTTTTCTTTTTTGCTTGGAAATTTTTTTCATTAAGACTGAAAAACATCTGAAGAGTTTGTCCTTTCCTGAAGCTGGAAGGAGTCTCTCTGGTGGATAAAAGGCATTCCTTGTCACTCTATAAATTGCAACTATTGTTTAGCTGAAGTCTATTACTTTGATTTTGGATAATAGAGGGCAGGCAAGAAACTGATGATTAAAGGAGCTAGACATGATTAGAGAAAAAAAAATCAATAAATGTATAAAAAAAAGAGGTTTTCAGGCTTTAACCAGGTGATTTATTGCACATTTTGTGCCTCCTTTTACATTAAAGTTGTTAATGTCGTCCTACACAACTTGATTACACTTTGCGTTGTCTTCTGGAGTGCCTTGTACAAGAGCAGCAGAAGAAAATACCCTGTATATCATATGAATTGAAACACTTTTGCTTAAAGTAAGAAGAATAGGTCTTGATCACAGAAGATGAACACAACATCACAAAAGTGAATATTCACCAAATGATTTCTTGCCTGTTGACTTGGGAGAGGTTTGAAAGCAAAATATTATACTTCCTTGCAAAAATTGCAGAGAATGGTATCGAGTTAAATAGGACCTGTATGCTATAGCCAGCTTTGATGGTATAAGGCTGAAGGGAAAGGATAATTTGCATTTCAGTAGCAACAAAGCAAAGAACTAATATCTGTTGCCATTAGACACTAGTGATCATTTACCATGTGTGCACGTGTTTTTTAAGAGTCCTTCCATAATACAATCACAGAAGTTACCTTTTGGGTACCTTTGGTTCATAGTGTTGTGTAGCATAGAAATGTAGACCACATCAGCTACAGCTTGTTAGAACTATGTATTCTCCCACCTGAAAGAATAGCAGCAATGGGTAGTTACCTGGATCACTTAATTCTTTCAGATGTGTATCTACCTTCAGTCAAAAAATCACTGCTGACATAAGCACCCTTGCTTGTTCCGGGATCTTGCTTTGTACCATTCCTTTTGAAGCTCTGTTAAAGACTGAAAGCAGCCAGTCTTATTTCACTGATGTGTAGACTTGTATCATCATGTTAATGAAAACATTCTTCTCATCATTTTCTGTTGCACACTGTGGAATAAAGCCCATTGCTGGGGGACAAGGAAATGCTCAGCTGAGTTCACAGCAGACTGGGCTTCTTCCTATATTTGTTACGCAACATTCGAAAGTGATGGTGGCTGTGAAAGTCCTCAGTGCTTTCCATTTTCAGAGTGCAAAGTCCTTTCTGCCTCAGGTTTGATGTGGAGGTCACAGCTCAGGCTTATCCCTGTGCTGTGACTGCATTCTCTTTTTCACAGAGCTTTCTGAACATGATATCGTGGAACAGGAATGGTTTGTTATACTGCCTGAAAATTGTAGCTAAGATATGCCATGTTGCTAATTATCTTGCATGTATTGCTTCTTGACAGAATTTCTCCTACAGCTAACTGGTTCAAAAAAGTTTTGAATAATGTGAGAAATCTTCATCATAGGTCTAACCCATATTTTGCCTATGATATTTTGTCTCTTTGCCAGGCCTAATTGGGTTCTTTCTTCATCCCTCATACAATATTCCTACTGATTCACCCTGCCTTCTTTCTCTCTGTTTGGTGCCCAGAGCAGGAATTCCTTTATCATTTAGCAGTAATACGTCAGGGTTATACTTAGATATGACTGATAGTAGTTGTCTTTTGAATGTCCCTTAGGCTGGACATACAGCTGGAAGAAGAAAATGTTAGCAGTCCAGTTCTCTGGGATCTTCACATCCCCTGCATTGTCCACCATCTGCTGTGAAATTTTTCTGAGTGCCAAAAAACTGGGCATTAACCTTCCTTTCTGCAAGTTCAATCAAAACCTACAAGTCTTTTACTCAAAAAGCTAAAATATAATCCTTCAATTACAGATAATGATTTCGTAGTTCAGTGAAATATAAGAAAACTTTGTGTAAATTGTTCAAAAATAAACATAATTCTGTAGAGCTGGAATGGAGAATGTATCAGTACAAATGTTCAAGCATTAGGCATGTAAGATGGATTCCTGAACAAGCCACATTTGCCTAATCAATAGTATGATGCAGAGAAGGAAGAAGTCCTCTCTGTTTAGCCATTGCTCATTTGCAGCTTCCTCCACTTTAGCAATTCAAGGGTTCAAGACAGCTGCACTGCCAGATCAGTGAAAAAATAAGTGACTTTAATGTGTTTTTTTACCCCAGAACTGCTGACATTTTAGATTGCTAATAGGGACACCGAAAAAGAGCAAAAAACAAATGGTTGATTCCTTACAGATTGGCTTCTCAGCTTACCTTTCACTCAAGTATGAATAAGAATGATGCTTTGAGAAAAAATTGATAGTCATGAAAAAGCAGAGACTTACACTGCCTTCCATTTGAAAGAAAAGTTTTATGCTAAAGGAAACTTTTACCAATTAAAAATTAATTAATGAATTAATAGGTTATATGAAACTTCCAGAAAACCAAACATCATAATGGGCTTTAAGTTCAGTTTAATTCATTCCATTTTCTGTTTCAATTAGAATCCATTAGGAAAGTAATTGCCAGTATTCATTGGAAGAATTTTTGTATAGGATCCCAGATTGCTTGGCTTAAACAGTATCACTCTGCTGACCATAGCAGAGCTTCACCAGCATCAATCTGCACAACTGAATGAACATTCAAATATGAGGCATGTAAGACTCTTGCAAAGACTCTGCCTTACTTTAGACAAACTTCATAAAAAAGGATCTGCCCAGTGTAAGATTGTCTTCAAGTGGCAGAAAGCTATTGCAGTGTAGAGGGATCCTTGTGCATCTAATGTATTCTTAGATAAATTTCAGTCATATATAATGTACCTAGTGTTTTCTGTTCGTTCTTAAAATGTTTGGAAGTTAGATTACATGTTGTCATAATACCTGGCAAGATGTAAGAAAAACACATGGTTACTGACATGCTTGACAGAGGGAACTAGATTTGTCTCAGCCAAGAAAAGAAGCAATTTAGTTTCTCAGTATTTTGGGAAAGATTTCATTTCATTATTGATTAAAGTGTGGGGTTTTTTTATTGACTAAATACAAATGTAATGAAAAACATTGCCTTTACCAATGAATTTTAAAATACATTCAGTTTGAGTGGGAATGACAGTGCTTTTGGTTTTCTGACAATGTTCCTGATTATAAATCATGACATAACTCTAAAAACATGCATACCTTCATGTATTAAATGTACACAAACCTTTAACATGGAAATCAAATTGTTCACAACCTTAGAGGCCATGCATTATACATCCAAGAAAAGAAAGGCCACAATCAAACATTACTTTTGCTTACTCATGAAATCTTGGCATGCCAGACAGTTCATGCTTATTAGGATAAGAACCTAAGTAACCAAGATAAATAGGAGAAAGGCAGCACTTATTTCCAATTGTTAGATGAAGAAACATTGGCATTGATGGATTAAATGACTTGCTGTATTGGGTTTGGTGCCAAGGTTTTGGCAGCAGGACACTTACAAAGACAGCTTCTGTGAGAAGCTGCCAGAAGTTTCGCGTCTCAGATGGAAACAGTGCCAGCCAGCTCCAAAATGGACCTGCTGCTGGTCGAGGCCAAGCCCATCAGCAACAGTGATAGTGCCTCAGGATAACATATTTAAGATGGGTAAAAAGTTACTTCACAGGAGCAATTGCAGGCAGAGAAGAGAGGAGCGAGAATATGTGAGAGGAACAGCTCTGCAGTCACCAAGGTCAGTGAAGGAGGGGAAGGAAGTGCTTCAGGCACTAGAGAGAGATTCTTCTGTAGCCCATGGTGCAGACCATGGTTAAGCAGCTGCGCCCCTACAGCCCACAGAGGTCCATGGTGGGGCAGATATCTATCTGCAGCCTGTGGAACCCACCCTGGAGCAGATGAATCTGCCCAGAGGAGGCTGTGACCCCATGAGGGACACACATTGGTGTAGCTCACATGTAAGCATCTGACCATAGCCCCCATTCCTCATCTACCTGCACTGCTGCAGGAGAGGAAGTGGAGAATCAGGAGAAAATTAAGCCTGGGAGTAAGGGAGAGGTAAGGGGAAGGTGTTTTTATTTCTCATTATCCTTCTCTGATTTGGTTGGTAATAAATTGAGGTAATTTCCCTAAGCTGAGTATGTTTTGTTTGTGAGGGTGAATGATCTCTCCCTGGCCTTTAGCTCGAGCCATGAGCCTTTCATTAGGTTCTCTCTCTCCTGTACAGCTGAGGAGGGAAGGGGTGGAGCTGCTTTGGTGGGCACCTGGCATCCAGCCAAGCTCAGCCCATCCTGTTTGCTTGTGACCACACGATCTGATGGAAGGCCATGGAATTGGGCCTAGACCACCTGAGCTGTCTTGTGCCTATTGCTTTAAATATAGACATGAGTGATTATATAACATATACAGCAATATACTCTGATGAAGTTTGCATCTAAAGCTATGACTATCTCATACTGAAGAGCTAGGTATTTTGATTATCATTCAAATTATTTAAGGTCAAGAGAAGGTTTAAAGATACTTCCTCTCCATCAGTATTACACCTCTCAGATTTAAATATTTGCAAAAAAATAAAATCAAAGAACAACACCTAGTGCTTATGTAAGAAGCACTTGTCTAGATGTAATACACATGGTACATTTGAAATGGTGTTAAAAAAAAAACCCACAACACAATTTTGCTTTCTAAGTGAACTGATAATTGCACTCAAGGTCAGGTATGAACACCAGCTGAATTCTTCCATTTACTTATGATGAATCCCTGCTCATTAAAATACTAGATAATTATAAAATAGTTTTAATTACTTTACTACCTGCACCCTCAACAATGCTTATGCTGTAGATGTATCTCATGACAAGAAGGTGTTTCCTATCGCTTGCAATGCTATGGAGAAACAAAATTTTTCGATAAAATGTTCTGGGGACAAGCTGAATCTCAGGTCAGTGGAGATTTGTTCACAGTCTCTAATAATTTCTATTTTCTTATACATTGAAATACTAATAAAAAAGTTAAAACCTGGGATAACAACCACAGCACTAATCCAGATCTTGACAGCAAAACCAATTTATTGAATACTGACAGGGTAAGACACTGTCCTGAAGGATATATATTCTGAAGACTTACAGAGTATAATACTGTGAAGGTGCTGAGGAGATAAGAGGTTTATTTCGAAATTTTTGGTGCACATGCTGATGTTTTTCTCTCTGTTCTTACTCCTCAGTAAAATACAGTATTACAGACCTCAGGTCCAGGATCACAATATAAAAAGATCCTTCTGATGGAATAGGGAGTATTGACTGGCCTCTACACCAATCCAATGTATAACAACACCTGGTCTCCATGCAAAGAAAAACCCTAAAACATAAAGTCACATCGGACCTTAATTTTGTATTCCTTTAAAAAAAACCACAAATGACTGAACAAAACACAGTCTCAGTATCTACCTACTGCAGCCCGAGAGGAACTCGAGAGGAAACAAAAGTTTGATTAATAGAATGATGAAATGTTTTGTGTGAATGCCTCTATTCTCTGTGATTCCAGCTAATATGAAAGGACCATGTGACAGAAAAGAATAGCTCAAGACACTACAATTTTAGGCCAAGTGCTATTTTAATGGAAAGATTCTTGAGAATTCGTTTCCAGTTTTCCAGAGGTGAGAGGTAACTTTTCTGAACCTATTTGACTGTAACCCTAGCACGGAGGAATTCAGCAGCTGGCTGAACTGGTTTCCAGCCTTCAAGACATTTTGAGGTCTATCCAAATATAAGCCATCTCAAATCCTAACATCTGAAGGTCAGACCTGGGAAGCCTGCTAACAACAGCTAGGATGATTTTATTGATCATTGCCAAATACAAGCTGCAATAGATCGCCTTTCTCACATGTACATATTCTCTCATGCACATTCCTGCACAGCATTTGTATTTAGTCCTACCTTGGGATGGTATCTTTTTTGACTGAGATTTTATTTTTCAAGGTCTTCTGTTTTTGAATATACATTGACTTTGCACTTTATTTTCAAACTTGACATCAGACGTTAGAATCATGTGCCATTATATAGCAGGCTAATTCTCTTTGACTGGATGCATGGAGGTTTAATAGATAAAGAGGTGAAGAATAAACAGAGATGGAAAAGGAGAAAGAATTTTGGAAGATATTTTTACCTCAAGTAAGACAAGGATGTAAAAGATATAGCTATAATGTGGAATCTACTTTATTTTTAAAGAAAGGCTTATGAATAAAATAAATCCTATAAGAACAGAGGAGAAACAAACATTGAGGATAAGAATAAGTGAGGTAGTTTCTACAGCCACACAGTTAAAATTAATAGAGCTTAGATTAAGAGTTAACAAACTATTCACTCTTTTTGCCCTCTCTCCTCAAAAATATATATATATTTTTTTTTTTTACCAGGCCAATCAAAAATATATCTAATACACCATTTTGTATGTTTGGGTAACTGATCTTCCACCTCTGATTGTTGTCTGGGTTGCTGTCACAAAGAGCCATAGTCATCAGTGTCATAGAAGTCATGAAAAAAAAGGTCTTTCCTGTGAAGCACCTTAACAATCTAAGATAGCTGTCAGTGATAAACAGACAGAGAATCTGTTAAACCAGAACAGACTTCCTCTTCTCGTACTAGTTAAAGCTTTGCCTTTCCCATATCTATTCACGGAGCTGAGTGCAATAAATTGCATTAAATCCATCAGGGATAAAGAAAGAGAGAAAGGAAAAAAAAAGCCAACAAAACAACACCAAAAATCCCATCTGCAAAAAGATGGGTAGCCAGCAGAGATCTATGAATAATTTAAAAGGCACCTGTCTCTCCTCATATTGGCAACTTTGAACTGCTCTTGCCTTGCAGATATATTTCAATTGCCTGAGCAAAAAGCATTGTCTCAAAATTCTCAAAAAACTTAAAAGTGCTTAACACTCCTCCAAGATGCTTCAAGGAAAACTTTACCATTATACAGAAGCATTTCAACTTACACCGTGCATGCTTTTGTTGATGACAGTTATAACAGAAGGAGCACATCACTGGGGGAAGTAGAGCATTCAATTAGGCAGAGAGTCTTTACACCAAATTACACTTTCAATTACAAGTTAGGTCCCAGCTCAGCCACAGGTAGCTGGAATTCAGACAGAAATCTTGGACTGAAATGTACGGCCTATGTTATCATAGAATGGTTTCGGTTGGAAAAGACCTCTAAAATCATTGCGTCCATTCTTTGACTGATCACCACCCTGTCAACTAGACCATAGCACTGGAGTGCCACATCCAGTCCTTTCTTGAACATCTCCAGGGGTGGTGACTTGGCCTCCTCCTTGAGCAGTTTGTTCCGTGCTTGACAATCTTTCCATGAAGAAATTCTTCCTGATGTCCAACCTGAGCCTCCCCCGGCACAGCTTGAGGTTGTGTCCTCTCATCCAGTCGCTAGTTGACTGGAAGAAGAGACCAATCCCCACGTGGCTACAACCTTCTTTCGGGTAGTTGTAGAGAGCAATGAGGTCTCCCCTGAGCCTCCTTTTCTCCAGACTAAAAACCCCAGCTCCCTCAGCTTCTCCTCATAGGACTTGTGTTCCAGACCCTTCACCAGCTGTGTTGCCCTTCCCTGGACGTGCTCGAGTATCTCAGCATCCTTCCTAAATTGAGGGCCCTGGAACTGGAGGTATTCAATGTATAGTCTCACCAGTGCTGAGTACTGAGGGACGATCACTGTGGTCCTGCTGGCCACACTACTGCTGATACAGGCCAGGATGCCGTTGGCCTTCTTGGCCACCTGGGCACTCACTGGCTGATGTTCAGCCACTGCTGACCAGCACCCCCAGGTCCTTTTCCACAGGGCAGCTTTCCAGCCACTCTGTCCCCAGCCTGTAGCACTGCCTGGGATTGTTGTGACCCAAACGCGGGAGGCTGAGTGAGGTGATCATAATGAGCTCTACAGGGCTAAAAACTATAATAATTTCAGAATCTACCAAGAGAACCTCATTATCTTATTGATCTTATTATCAAGTGGAACACTGCGATCTGAGCCTAAAGCATTTGTTAGGTGCTGGGGATTCTGCCCGTTCTGTTGGACTAAAAAAATATCCCAAACCCAAGTCTTAAAAATAACCCCATTGTGTGTGGGTATAATTAGAGAGTTGTGATAAAGTGCTGGTAATGGCATTCAGCATGATAGTCTGCCTTTTCACAGAATCTTTCGTTGTGCAGTGTTGATTCTCACCTTCATGTCTGTTCAAGACAACTATTTGGGCTTAGAAATTGTCATTTGTCCAATGAACACTAACAGAGAAGGTTACAGCAGACGGGTAAATATATAGGCCCAGGGATTTTTCAGAATAATGTTGTAAAAGGATGATCTAAACACCTGTTCCCATGTGAAGGATTCTATTAGGACATGACAATAATTAGCAGGAATGGGCAAACACATTTCAAAAGAGAATATATATGACAATATATACATCTATAAAAACGTGTGTATTATCAGAATTGAACCTTCTTGTAACACGGAAGGATTTTCAGCAGAATTTAAAAACTCATCATATCACTGTTAAATTATTTTTTTTTTCTGTTTGCAATTAAAATTTCAAATTCTATAAAAAAATCACTCTGACTGAGAATGACAATTTTAATCTGTGGAAATTGGTTATGACCGGTGATTTCCATCACAGATGCTTTTGCATCTTAGAAGTATATCACAAAAATAAAGAAAAGGGACTGAGTTAAAAAAGGTAATCCATCACCTACAAAACGTGAAGCATTAGTAGCATGTGAGGTGAGATTTTCTGGAACTACTTTGGTATTGCCTTGGCCTGCTCTGTTCAAAATAGAGCTGTCAACAGTTGGTAAATAAAAGACATTACAAAAGACAGTTAAAATCTGTGTCACTGACCTCTTTCAGGAAAGAAAGTTGGCCTAAATTATGAAGGCCTCAAGGCTGTATTTGTTCAATGTTTTGCAAGGCTGAAGCAATCATCATTGTCAGCTTTTACAAGCAGAGAATAAGGGTGTTATTTGTGAAACTTGTTCCTCTGATACAGTTCTTGCCTTGAATTCCCATTCAGCTTTCCCAAGTTTCACTCTTTAATCACAAATTTCAGGTGTAAGTAGTTCTAAAATATTAATTACCGAAGTGAGATTTCCTTACAATATCAAAGCAGTACTTCAGTCCCATCCCAGAGAAATCAGGGACTGCTGAGAGGCCATTTTCTTTAGCTAAATTTCTGGTTGAAACAGTGTATTTTGGGAATAATGGAGTGTGGCAGGTGGATGAAATATTCTGATCCATCCTTCTACTTGTGAGTCCATTTTCCCTATAGTGACAAAAAATAGAGCAAATCTGTGCGCCTTCCTGCCTGAATCCTGGACCTGAACTCACAACTTCCTTTCCAGGCCTCTCTTCTTGAGATGCAATGAAACAGAGCAAACAAAAAAACTGTAAATTAAAAATAGACCAGCTATTCTTCACAGCATCTCTCAATGGCATCTTAGGATATTATCAGGGGAGTACCAGCAGTTGATCTCAGCAATAAGGAAGCTGGAGTTACTGAAGAGAAACACAGCGGCAACACAACATTTAAAGGACTTACACTGAAAAAAAATAAAAGAGGGTGAGGGACAGGCTACAATAAAAAAAAAAATAATAAGAAATTTTATTAGAGAAATTTTGCTTGCCATAGAAAGTCCATGGTTTTCTCAGTTTTCCCTGTTTAAGTATACTTATGAAGAAACTCATTAAACTGGCCATTTTATAATTCTGCTATGCATTTCATCCTCTTTTGTTTCCTTTTATTTTTCTTTTATTTTTGTGTGTGTGGGAGCAAGTAAATGTGATCACAAACTTTTGATCTGAACAGAAAGATTTTAACTATTACAAAACCAAGAAATTCAGAACACTGACTATAAATCTGTGAACAGATTAAATCATTCATACAGAAGGCCAAATCACAATTTTTTTAAAAAAACCCCACCAAACATCAGAACTGAACTTGCTTTTCTTTACACATAAAAATAAAAGTAAAAAAAACCCTCGATTATGCTTCAACAAGATGATATTTTATGCCCACAAACACTGAATAAGTGAATACAATAGGAAAAAAAAATCAGAAAAGCATTGAATAAATTTAATGGAGAATTAAATCCTGATCGTCTGTGCATATCTATTAAAATATTTAGCATTTTTCAGCCTTCCTGTCTTATATCATGTTTGGAATTGAGAACTGTTGGTATTGCAACTCTACAAATGTAATTTTCCATTATTTTCTGGGAAGTCTGAAGGTTAATCAGTAAATTCAGTTTCATGTCCTATTAATTATTTTTAAAAGGTTGACATTATAAGCAAACTAGCAGGGTATTTAGTCGACTCACTGTAAATATTTCATTTTAAGAGATGAAGCTCATTTTATACATCAATCAAAATGTAATTTTCCTTAGTAATACACAAATGTAATGGGTTTCACCTGTGTGCCTGTATGTCAGCAGGTACACAATTTATGAACTTCATAGAAGCAATGTGGAGATAAAATCAATTTTTAAATATCTGCTTAGTATTTTACTAAATTACAAAATGAATGCAATTAGCAAAACTTTCTATATCCTAAAATTTAATTTATTTATCTGGAATAGATTTGTTCCTGGGATGATTAGGTTCAGTAGTCACATAATGCAAGATGCACTATTCAAAAGAGGTATTACTCTTTTGAAGTAAAGCAAGCCTCTTGTAAAAAATTAACCACTCAAAATGAAAAACCACTGGGAGAGCTATTTTTTCTCCAGATAACGTAACAATTATTTTAGAAATAGTTCGATATCATCTTAGAATTAAACACATATTTCTGCTGAAAGCAACCACATAAAATGGAATTTGCTGATTGCATGCTTGTTTCCTAGAACAACAAGAAATTTCAGGCAAGAAGCACCTTTTTTTCAAACAAAATGCCACATACGGAAAACTTTTACAGCAAAGAATAGAAAAGGTACTTTTTTCTTCCTATTTCTAGGCCAGTTCCCAATTTCTCTGATGTCCCTTGATATGGGCATTCACACCATTGGGTCTTCTTTCCAACTTCCTCCTGCTCACCGCAACAAATGGACTTCGGCTTCCAATTCTACATTCTTGCCCTTGAATCACAGCTACAAATATGTGTCAATGGCAATTAAAGCATTTACTTTCTATCCACGAAGAAGAGGCTCATTTTCAAAATGATTTCTGATGTTTTTAAGAAAGTCTTCAATTTCCTGAGGTAAAATGAACAATATGCTGTACAAATATATAATTTAAATATATTAAATGTAGCAATTATGGTAATGCTAATACCATAAATATTGTCATAAATTCTTAGTAATATTTTACATGACTATGCAAAACTGAAAATAAATCTACATGGAAAATTGACTGCATTTAGTTTTGATGCCTCACTGCAAGCCAGTGTGTGGTGTGACTGCAGACCTGCTCACCAGCTACTGCTGGGAACTTGTGAGAGGGGGGTTCCATCCTGAGTAAACTCACATGTCAAGATTGCAATATCTTCACTTTTTAGGTTGTTGTCTTTTTATCTTCTCTCTAAATCTATGTAACTTCATTGGCAAAGCTCCCTCCCACAGATTTTTCTGACGGATGCAGGAAAAATCTTTTCATAGCACCAGTGTTATCATACAGACATCAATTTAATCCTTTGTTGTTTCAATGCTCTGTGCAAATGCGATGCACCGTTCACATGTGTCATGGTAAGATAATTGGATATAACCATTTGGTGTCCTCACCCCTCTTGCCTTGCAATGGCTTTTGAAAATGATATCTGATGGCCAGCGGTGACTTGGCAGCAGCCGTCAGTTTTCTCCTTTTATTGAAACACTTGCTGAGAAATGCATGATGATGTAGACCCATTTTTTATGTATTTATTTAATATAAATTAAATTTTGAAAACCCAAACAAGCACCTAAAGGCGACTCTTACAGGGACTTGTAACATCATGGCATGTACAACTTGGGAAGGGAGTACTACATGCATACTGGGATAAAAAGAGCACAAATGTCACCGGACTATAAGTACTTGTAAAAATAGGTGAATTTAATCTCAGTAGATTCTACAGATTTTTAAGCACATGCTTACCCCTAAGTGCTTGGACAGTTCTACTATATAACAAGTTTACAGGTAATGATGTGCACACCTACAAAAAGTAGCATGGCTTTAAAGCTTTTTCAAATATGATAAAATCTTTGTCTTTTTGCTCCATTTCTTAATTGGCTGGTCATATTTTCTTTCAGAGTACCTCCTTGTCATATTGCAGCCTCAAATGTAACCAAATACTTCCTCCATTTCATACAAAAGCAGATGAAATTAAATAACCCAGCATTTTGTTTCTTTTTTAGCAATTCTGAGTACAGTTCAGGAAGCATCTGTCCTTGCTAAGATATAAAAGGAATGGTTGCCAACAATCCCAGAAAGACTGAAATATCAGCCAAGAATAGAATAGAGGTAACATAATCCTGGGGCTTATCATGCCTCTTATATCTGAACCAGAGAAAACATGCGAGTGAGGAGCTTGTTATTCCAACTCTAGGTGATTAAATGACCCATAAAGCAATGCCATTGCTTTTGAGGACAGGAATGAGATAAAATGATGAAACTCTCTAACTCATGTATTTTCAAGTGCAGAATCTGGATCTGAATACTCTTTTAACACTTGCTGTGATGTTTTCTATGACTTCCGAAGAATTGATCCTGGAAGGTGCTGAGAACTCTCTTTGTGATGGCCTATTAATATATGTAATTGTTTCTGGATTGGATTAAATTGCTCACATTTTACAGAATCAATGTCCTGTTTGATCTGTTTGGTTGAATATGCCTGGTCTGAGATGCAGTTGATGTACCTAGCTCCACTTGAATTATGTAGTTTTTTCACGTGTGGAATGCAACCCTCAGGATCATGCCTTAAGTCTTGCTCCTTGGAACAGAGCAGACAATTATACATTGTAAAGTCTATTGAAACACAGTTGTGTAAACATGACATTCCTTACAGCCTATTGCAATTCAACTTTCTGGAGAACTATTCTTGTTTAAACTGTGCACTCTTTGCATGACAAAACCCTACAACATATAACACTAGACTACTTCAGGGCTTGAAAGACTGGTGCTAAACTTTTGAAACTCAAAGCTTTTAAATTGCTACTATTTTTCTCTGAAAAAAAATGGATTATTGAGGTCACATTCTACTTCTTTTCATTTTGTTATTAGTTATGAAAGTGGGTTGTGTGGTATGTCTCCAAGGAAGAAAGAGGGAACAGCCCACGAAAATAAAAACAATGCAAGAGTACAAACATTAACAAAACATGTCATTTTCTGCCATGATATTTAGCTCTACTAGTAAGGCTTTGTAAACTAAAACTTTGTAGTATGAGAGAAAAACAGCAAACCCCACACTAAGCATTTTTAAAGCCATGGGAATCGCCCATACCCTAATTCTGTGTACTTCTGAGAAGTTCTTTACTTGATATCTTTAAATATAAATTTCTCTCCCTCATTACCAGACTGAAAGATTGTGCCAATGATTAATATCAACAACAGCAACAACAGTAACAAAAATATCACTCTGCTTTTCCAGAACTCAAGGTATTATTACTGACGCAGAAGAGTACATTTACCTTCTAGGAAATCTGACAAGTGATGTATGAAAAGTCTGACATGCTTCACAGAATGCTAGTAAAGCACAACATGAGTTAATGAATGTTGATAGAAATAGGCATAATGGTTAGGGTATCTCTATTTAATCAAAATACATGGGGTTTATGGTTCTATTCATTTGTAGAGGGAAGGTGCTTTCATTTTTACATAAAATTTATATCAGTAACATTCAGCAATCTATTCATTTCTAGTTGCTAAATTTCTTTCTCTAGTCATGCAGTTCTCTGAACATTTGGAAACATGTTAGGCTCTGAACATTTGGAAACATGGGGGAACTACTCAGCATGCTTAATAACAGTATTTCAAACAGACTGAAGTTCTCCTCTTCCTGTTAGATGTAGGCAGTTTTGCAAAGGCTTTCCTTGTGAAAGTTCTATCATGATCCCTTTTGTTTCTTTGTCTCTGAGGACATCTGGCTTCAGCACAAGCAAAAATTGAGGAAGAAAGCAGAGACCCTCAGCCAAATGGTCATCGCTATAAGGACTTAAAGAGCACAGTTGCCTGCCTCAAACACTGTCAAGGCCACAGAAAGAACTTGCTTTAAGATAAGACACCACAGCAAGAACTTGAGGGAAGCAGAAGGGAAGAATTTGCAACAAGAAGATGCTAATTCCAGGCCCGGTGGAGGTGAGATCTGCTTAGCACATCCTGGTTAACACATCCAGACAAAAATTCCTGCTGTGGCAAACTGTGGGAAAGGAAGCAACTGCTCATACACATGCCACCCCAGGTTATGGGAACATCTGTGACCACCCCATGGATACCCAGAACTTGGACTGTATAAAGGTGGTACCCCCAGAAGAATGACTACGGGACCCCACCACCAAGAAGCCCAGGGTGAACATGGACCAACAGGACAATGATGGATCCACAGGTGGTGACTGTCTTCCACTTGACATCTCTTTCTGTCTCCTTCCCTTTTTTTCTATTTCCTACCCCCTCTCTCTACTGCACATGTATTGTTAAATAAAATCCATACTGTTGACTTTGGCATATGGTCTCGTTTGCACCTTAATTTGGGGAGATGCATCTCTCACTAACTGGATCTTAACAATCACCCAGAAAAAAACCAAAAAGCAACAAAAATGAATGATGCTGTGAGGGGAGGGATCAAAATCTGTACTTTCCAGTTCTTCATAACAGCAGCAGCCTTTCCAGGGGCTCATGCCAAAGTTAGCACATTTTTTGAGAGCTGACGCAGAACAGAGATGATAAGGGACAAGGGAGCAGCTGCTTGCTTTGGACTGTTCTGCTGGCAACATTGCTGGATTTTGCACTAAGTGGTAGTGGCTTCTATTCAGCAGCTTACAATTCTCCTCTCTCACTCATCCTCAACAGGAGTGGAATGCAGCCGCAGCTGAGACACCACTAGTGATGAGCTAAGCTGATAAGACAGAGAAGGAAGAAAGAAAAGCCATGTAGTAGAATGACATGATAAACATCCAAAACCAAAAAAAAAAGAAAAAAATTGAGCTTAAATTTCTCATAGCTCTTATTTCCATTAGAGGTTCCTGGTCTATGTTTCTTGTCCCCCACATGTGGCACAGGATCCTCTTAAGAGGAGGCCCACTCTTCTTGTGAGCCTTGGTGGGGGGCAGTGCAAGGGGTTAAGACCATGTATAGTCTGTTTGTTTTCTTATAATGTTATGTACATAATACAAACTCACAAAAGTTCTCTCACACATATACTTTGCCAAAGCAAACTTAAGTACAGGTTTATGGAAGAGATACTTCCTTAAATGAGTCCAGTAGGATGTTGTAAACAAATAAAGGATGAATAGGGTGCTTCTGGGAGAAATAGTTCCCCCTCTCAGTTTGAGTCCTCTGAAAGAAGGAAATTTTTGGCCAGGGCATCCTGTGAGAGGGCAAAATAGCCTTCTAATGGAAACGGTAGCTCCTAGAGTCTTGGAGACAGACAATTATGAATGACTTGATGAAAAGTTGTAATGGAATTTAGAACCATGTGATTTTTCTTACAGTGTTGGCTGCAAACTACATAATGTGGTACATGGAAAAATTTAGAAGACTATAAATCATGCAGGACTTTAAGGAGCTCTTTGTGCTTCCTATTTCTTTCTAAGCATTTCAGCAAAGCTACCTTAACTCTTCTGATAAATGTGACAAATTTCTTTAGTTGATGCTGTTCATTTCCAGATAAGATAATGGACCATGAGGTACAGAAAGGTATCTGAAAGTTATCATTAATTTATGTCCTATTTCTTGTTAATTTATAATGTATTTTTGAGGCCCATGTTTTTATTGTCGTGGGGTCTTTTCAGAAATGTAGCAATAAATGCACTGATTTTGCAGCTTTATTTCTCTTGAAACAGTTAATATCTCTCCACTGACAGATCCATCCATGAAACAGCCCTAATAATGTAATTTAAAACATGGAAAGTGTTGTGCTTGTTTTGTTTCTGTATTTTGGAACCTATTGCTATTCAATTTAGTACTCTAAATGAACTCATATCATATCCCATTATTGAGGAAAATGACCACCTGCCTCCCCCATATGTTGATTTCAGTTTTAAATAGTGCCATTTGAAAATCTTGAAACTCATTAGAGTGACAGGGTTTGAGCACACAGGCTCTGTCACTCAGAAAAAAAGAAATGGGGAAACAGAATCTGAATTTTAAAAATTACCCAAAATAATTTTTAAATTTTTTTTTTCATTTTCCAGTCTTTGACTTGCTTATAGCTTTCCAGATTAAGAAAAAAATAAAAATTAGTAGTTATATTTACAGGTTTTGTAATTTTTCCTGCTAGTTTAGAGTCTATTTTTTTATTATAATTGTTTTCCAAAGTTTTATTTTTATACAGTCTTTTATTCAAGTCTTTTGAAGCAGAACTCAGTTCTGGCTGCAAATTTCTGACTTTCTTGCAAGCTACCTCCCAAAACAGAATAGGACATTGAAAATATGACTTAACCTTTTCCAGGCTTTGGGTTGTCCATCTCTAATGATTTAGCAAGACTACTGCAGGTATTTTAAAACCTACCAATTCAAAGACAGGTAGGGATCTAGTCTGAACGTTAGATCAAGACATATTCTTGAAATTGTTATTTTCTATTAACAATTATCTACTATGTATTTCTATACGTAGTAGCACTGTGAAAATAAGAGAATCCCACTCTTGATGATGCAGGTCTTTACGCATCATCATAAAGATGATGTAGCACCTCTACATGCTCTACGGTAATGCTTGGTTGTGGAGCAGGTAAGCTCTTGCCCCTAGGTGGATGTCTGAAAGGCCTCACAAGCCAGACTAAATCATTTAGATCTGAGTCCTATCTTGAGGGACTGCCAGAGGCGTCCTGTTGCAGAACTGCAAAGTGTTCAGAACTCAAAACACAGTCTATAGTATTACAGCTAATACCGTATGGGCAAACGTGCTTGCAAAGTCACACTGTTGTCTTCCTTATGTAATAGCCAGTCATTCATTCTGTGCTTCAGGATCTTGTCCAACTGCTCACTTTTTATGAAGGGGTAAGGATTTGACAGATACACCAGCTGAAACAAATATTAAAAAGGCTGAAGTACTAAAGGAGGCACAACTGGACATTCTGTACTGTAATCTCAAATCTTAGGAGATAAGATGTAACTTCTGCTTCTAACAGGATGCATGCCCTCACTTTGGGTATATCTTGCTAAACTTTCATGAATCTTTGGCTGCCAAGACCTTTAGAGTTTTTGGAAACCTGTATTCTTTCTGTCTCCACATCCTGTTCTAAGGGAAAATATTTTTAATTTTCAGGGCTGTTCTGAGGATAGGGATGTTTTCAGTTATTGAGAAAGATGGAAATACTGCCTTGTTTTATGGATTCCCAAACATTTAGAAGGAAGGAATTTTTCAGTTAAGACTGACAGCAAATCTGCTTCTCTGGGCTCAAAATTTCAAATTCCTACCAACTCCACAGGCCCCCAAATGAACGTGGTCTCATTTCTTACATCATGAAACAGCTTGTTGATTCTCACTGTATGAGTGGACAGCTCAAACAACGTAAACCTTGTTGTTAGGAGTGCTGTGTCCTGTAAGGACAGCCAGAAATTCTGGGATTTCTGCTTCACAAGATGCATCATTCTTTTGATGACAGAGCACCCTCGCAGACACAGAGGTTCATGTCTGTCCTGTTTCTTTCTGTTGCAGGTTTACTCTTGTAAGAGAACAACACCAGTGATGAATGACGGAAAAACAGAACAAAGGCTGTGATTGGGTCATTTCTCTACACACAGAAAACAGGTCACGCCTAGCACTCTGCTGTGCCTGTTTTATACTCGTACTACTAAAGTTCTGGACGAACAGATTTTTTGGCTGCTGCTGTAGGAGACCTAAGCAGAGAGGGGTCCCTCCCAGGAAAACCAGCAGGTTTCAGATCCGCGTTTTCCCTTCCACCGGTAGAAAAATGTAAAAGTCTGGCTTTGCAGGGCCTTCCCCACAACTTCCCCATCCCAGTTGTGTCCTTTCTCCTTCGCTCACCCCTACCCATGGCAGGAGCAGCTTGCCCTTGGCCCTCCTTTCTTGCCTGCTCTGCAGAAAAGCATTGAAGTAACTTTGATAAAGATTATGGCAACTTCCTAGCTTTCTGTCCCCAGGGAGATTCCACGGCAGAAGTATTCAACAACTAGGGAACCTATAGGTGACAACAGGGAGACTACAAAATTGCAAGAAGCTGTCTTTAAAGTACAGCAAAACTGGTGATACAGAGGCTGACACAGACATTCAAATAGCATCCGAATACATAAGCAGCATGTTGAATGCTCTCTGTCAAACCTTCTGCATGACCCAAGACTATTTGGAACTGACAGAGAGTGTCATCTAAGAATTGTGTCTTCGCAACAATAGCTGAGAATTTGAAGAAACAATGGAACCATGAACTGGTAAACTCAGAAAGATGTTCAATTCCTGGAATAATCAAACCTGAATAAGATTAAATATTTTCCAATAAAGCCATTTTATGAATTAGAGGGAAGGTCAAAGGAGGGTGATCCACAGTAATTCTTTGAGCAAATTTACTGACCAATCTCACCTCTAAAGCAAGATCACAGCTAAGACAATTTGCTAATGCAAATGTGAAAATAAAGAAAAATTTCATCAAAATGCATGCAAAATGCATGCAAAATTAAGTTCACAAATACAAAGAAGGGTTGTGGCTGAAGAGACACAGAGGAAAAAACCATGGACTTGGGATCAAGACCTTCTGTGTACCCGTGTTGAAAACAAATGTATTAATTCAGAGAATATCACACAGGTCAGATTTTACACATAACTAGACAGGATTTTGAGAAAGGAATTACAAAAACACTTGTGGTCAAAACTTCCCTTTTTAAGGAAGGTATCTTTTATTTTTTTTTTTTTCATTTTTCACACTTAAAAATAACTAAGAGGCTGTAAACATGTATTTCTAGGACACTTTTAATGATAATATTTTATAATCAGGTACCTTTCTATCAAGGTTTACACTGTTTTGAAGCTATGAATGAATTTGAAAATGAGACTTGCCAAAATAATTCCACATTTGTTTTAGAAAATAGGTTTGTGAGAACTGGAGATTACAGCTGGCACCATTAATCCATTCAAAAAGCTTTCCCTGCATTTTGAGATTTTTTGGAGTTAAGAAATCAGTAAATTTCTGAGTCTGTGTAAGACAGTGATGCAGTGCAGAATAGGAAGCTAATATTCAATCTGTCATCAGATGCAAACCCAGAAAAGCAAAACACAGAGAGACAACTGGACAACAAGGAAGGCTATGGTCACAATATTGAGTTGGGCCTGCCCGTGTCAGCCCAAGGTGTGAGAAAAATCATCCCCGTCGGACGATTTCACTGTGCCAGCAAAACCTTGGTGTGGATGCAGCAATGCTATCAAGAAGATGCTTTTTGCCATTATTCAGGGACCTGGTGTTATTAAGGAAGCCAAAGAGCTTGTGCCAGCATGCTCCACGTCTACACTTAAGAGGGTTTGCTGATGGCACAGCAGAACCTCTCTAGCGTAGACAAGGTTAAAGACTTCTTCAGAGAGCACAAGAGAGGGAAATGAGATTGTAATCTTGCAAAGCAAAATTGCCATTTTATAATGGTATGGTCATAGTATGAACAGGATAAAAATAAATAGCAGTTAGAATAATGAAGGTCCAAAGACAGCTACAAAGTCAGAGATTTCAGTTCATATTGGTTATACGTACAGCAGGAAGGGATCCTATCCCACTTGATCTGAATGAAAGATTCATATAAGAAACACACAATTAAAAGTAAGCAAACTTGTTCAGAGCAATCATGGTAGGGTCTCCAAAGCAGAGTTAGGAAAAGAATACTGAAATGTTTTGTTAAGACCGTGATGACTTTCAGAGCATGGCACCTGGAGATGTACAAAATAACTGTTATAACTGAGACAAGAAAAAGAGAGCAATAATATTCACTGAAGAGAACAAAACCAAGACAAACTTTACATTATTGCAAAAGCTAGAGACACCATTAGGTGGAAAATCTGCCTGACAGCCCTTTGAAACAGCCTATTTGCATCAACCTAAACAGTTTAGAAAATCCTCACTGCCAAATTTCTGCAATAGAAAAAGTATTTTCTGACTTAACTAAAGCAGAAGCAGTGCAGTTAAAACGCCAAAGGCAGGCAGCAACGATTGCTGCAGCAACGATTGCTACAGCAGGCAGCTACTGCACTAATTTTGTATGCCAACAGGTAGATTTAGTGGCCCAAAAGCACTTGTCACCCATGATAATGTCCACTGTACAAACCTTGACATGGGATAATAGAAAAAGGCACAATTTTTCTGAAAGCAACAGGTATGTGAAACTAAAAATAAACCTAAAGAGAAGTTCCATAAAAGTTGTATACTTGGCATATTCACTCAATGATTAATTATTTCACCTAAGAGTTATCAACAAACCAGTACTCATGCATCAGAGACATTCTGGGCAGTGAAACTGATACACAAATACTGCAAAAGAACAATTTATCACAGTTGTTCCATGCAGAAAATAGGATGTACATATTTATGGACAGGAAACTGAGTAGAAAGTGATCCCTTTAAATACATATAAAAAAGATTAGGACCCACATGCTGGCTTCTTCTCCAAAGTAATTTTGCAGTATTCAAGTATAAGAACTGGACAAATATATTAAGACTAACTGAAATACAAAGAAATCTTAAACTAAGCTCTTAACTTGCTGGTTTGTAGAGAGGGATAGAAAGACTCCAAGAGCGAAAGAGAAAGGACAAAAACCAGTGAGGGTTCCTTCTGGCCTTTGTATTGTTTGTACAGCCAGAAAGACCATTTCAGAATGAAAAACACCCAGCTGTTTCCCAGCAAGCTAGAAAGACGTAAGCATCCAACAGGTTTAATACATAAGAGCAATCAACCAGAATAAAGCCTTATTGTAAACAGGGACTTCTGCCAAGACTGTATTGAGCTATTTTTGGACTTCTAGACAGTACGCACACCTTACATTGTAGTCAAGGCTCTTTGCAGGCTAGGAAATGGTTACGGTGGAAGTGGGAAAATGCAGGCCAAGTGACAAAGTGAGAGAATGAAAATCTGGAGTTTTCTCCAGAGGCCTTGGGACAGATGAACATTTTTGCTATGAGCTACAAAACCAGCCACATACTCCTTAGGCTACCAGAAAGGAAACAAACTACTACACACTACAAAAAAGACTATCACAGATTAACCATTTCATCAGACATACTATTACAGCAGTAGTTTCAAGCAAACTCTTCTTTATTTTTCCCACATAATTCAAAGAACACTATGAAATAACTTTGAATACTGCACTGCTATACCATAAAAGTTGAATGACAAAGTTCAGGAGGTAGTTAAAATAGACAAAAGCCTTTAATAAACTCTACAAAAGAAAGATACATGGTTCGATCTTCTGAATGAAACGACTTTTCCATAAACAGCAATACTATTTTTTTGCATACTGGATGCCAAACACACCATTTTGTAATGGCTTTAGCATTATTACTGTTGTATGGATAGAAAGACTAACAGACAAAAAGTGGGAGAGACATCTTAAGGCCAAAACTTTTGATAACTGACAAGATAGAGAGCTTCCAAAATGACCTCAGGAAATATTTGCAAAAACAACTTGTTTCTCAGGATCAGTTGTCCACTTCTAAGGATGCTAAATGTGCTGAACAGCTAAATCCTCATTCGTACAAGAGTAATTGATGAGCATGTATTTCAAATAACTTCATCTAGAAACAAAATAAACAGGATATGTAGGACAAAGAAATATGCTCTCTTCTGACACCTGATTAACAAGAAATGGAAACACTCCCTCCAGCATGGTTCATGACTGATAGCGATCAAAATAGACTCTCAAAACATTGTACCACTTGAAGAATCAAATGTTAGACAAGCCCCAGTTTTTGGAGAGCTATATACAAACATGATTGCAGCCTTTTGATACTTAAAGGGGTCTCTCTTTTGATGGAGAGAGGCTTTTACTAAGGCTTGTAAGTTACAGGACAAGGATCAATGGTTTTAATCTGAAAGAGGGGAGCTTTAGATTGGACACAAGGCATATTTTACAATTACGTGATTGTGAGACATTGGAACAGATTATCCAGAAAAACTGTGGATGCCTTATCCTGAAAGGACTCAACACCATGTTGGTCAGTGGTTTGAGCAACATAATCTTGTGAAAGGTGTCCCTGTTCATGGCAGGAATGATCTTTGAAGGTGCCTTCCAACCCAAAGTATTCTCTGTGATTTGATGGTGGAAGAGAGTCTTAGGAAGGATGTCTGTGCTTTGACCATAAAGAGAGAAACTTAAAGAGGAAAAGTCTCAGAAAAGAAAACAAAATATGAGAGAAAGAATAAAGTTTGAATCATGCCCTGACTTGACTTCTCTCTTTTTATATTCTTACACCACGCACATCCTTTTCAAGCTAATTATCCAGTTGCTTAGATAAACTTATTGACTGCTAATTTACTATGTACATTTTTAGGATTGATTATGCAAGTTGTAGTTGCAAGACAGAGCCCCTAGACAATAGGAGATATGTCTATGTTTACTTCCAGAGCTAGAGAGCATATATATTATGGAGTTCATTTTCAAAACCAGAGGTTTCTGACTGAATTTCTGTACTATCTTGCAAATACCACAGAATTGCTGCCCTGCAGGGACATTCAGGAAGTAGTAACCCTGTAATCCATCACTCCCTACAGAAGCTCATATCCCAGTGCAACATGATAATGAGACTTTTGGTCCTCATTATAAAAAAGCAGATAGAAAACTTATTTTATTTCTGTTAAATCCAGCCCAATGTTAACCTGTCAAATTAGAGAAAAAATATTATTAATAGTGGCACATTCTCCTTTGTATATTATCATTCAGCTCCAAATTTTCCTTTGTGACCAAAGCTACCAGATACAACAAAGGAGGGCTCACAGAGGCAGGACAGCCCTTTCTCAGTTACTTTTTTGCCCAGGACTCCTAAAATGCAAATCTATGCAGCAGAGTTATTCTCATAAGATGATAGTTGGAAGAACAAAACCACCCTAGGGAGAGAAAACATAATTTTGCATCTCTCATAATTTTTGACTTGTCTAGTACATAACTTCTGAAGGAATGAATGAAAACACCTTGATTGGCTCAGATGGAAAGTAATGCTACTTAGAGTTGCTGCTTATGAAGAGAAATCCAAGTTGCAGCCAGTTTCTTACCAGAGAAGAAACCAGGTCAAAGGAAAAAGCATATGTAATTTTTTTGATGTAGCAGTGTTTTCTATGTGATAAAATGCACACTGCTTTGAGAACAAAGGCTGCACAGTCAGCACAGACATCTCCTTCATTCTTCAGGAATATCAGCCTGGAGTTGTTACCCAGCTCTCAGCAGACAACCCTGAGTGTGTTCAAATGCTGGATAAAGCTAGAGAAAATCAAGAAAAAACAGATTTTATGGTGATTTTCAGCCATTTCCCCAAAACCAGATTGTTGGGGTGTCCTGG
>VZTI01001367.1:1781552-1813255 GCA_013397865.1 Struthidea cinerea | reverse complement strand
CTCCCAGCGAGAGACGGAGGGTTGAATTTCGTTTTCCTAGGATTTTGGGGGGTTTTTTTGTTCTTTTCTTCTCTTCTGGACTGTTTCAACAACATCTGAACACATCAGGAGAATTTTCCCGGAGGCCCGGGGGGGTGGCCCCTCGCCGACCAGCTCTGAGGAGGAGAGAGACCGCACCTACAGAGGACCTCTGAAATCTTCTCAGGTTTTCTCTCCACAGAGAGATCTCATTATTTAGCATTATTATTCCCCACCTGTGTGTTTGTTAAATAAATAGTTTGTTATCTCTTTCACTTTCCTTTGAGGAAATTTTTCCCGAACTGGGGGGAGGGGTGGTTGCAACCTGACTTCTATCAGAGGATATTCTCCTCCAAATTTGTCCAAACTAGGACACCCTTGAACCTTCGACAGTGAAGATGCAATAAATGCTCCTGCTGGAATGCAAGCAATTACCCTTCCTGACTCTTTTGTCACTGACTTAATACTGAACCTGCCCGGGCTTCTGTGGGAGCATGCGGGACCCCACGGAGCCAGGAAGGAACCTATCATGCTTATGTTTCAACAATTATGCTATCAACAATATGTGTGCGTATGATTACTACTGGAGAGAAAGTTTTGAGAAAGTTTTATGCATTGAAGGCATCAGTGGTACCTGATTTGATCATGGTATAAAGACATCTTGTGCCAGAACAGTGTCTGTCCTTCATGCCAAAAAAGCACTAGCATGTCCTCAGGAAAAAAATAAGCACAGAAAAAATGTACCATATGTACCTTTAAACGAAGACCAGTGTTTTGTATCATCGTGATGGAAACTCAGAAAAATAGGTCACCAGTTAAGCTAAGCTATTACACCAGTGATTGCCAATAGATTAGCAGACAGCCTTACATTATGTTGCTTATTTATACCAAGCATTTTGACACACACCGTACTACATTTATGAGAAAACTCTTCACTTAGTATCAAAGCAGTGTTAAGTCCAGTTGACAATTACCCTTCTGCCTTAGAAGTAATCATCTGCTAATTTTACTGGCTTGCCTACAATTATTTGTCAAAATAGTGTTCAAGAATTGGCATGAAGCAGCACAAAGAGCCATATGTAAATTAGAATGTTTTAATTTATGAGCCTAAACAAAGTGAAAAGTCAATCAAAAGTGAAGTTTAAAACAAATGGCATCCTGTTTAAAGATTTATCTCATTTAAATCAGTTCTGCTGCCTGTGTACTTTTATGCATATAACTTAATCCGCATGCTGGTTTAGTGTTACCCAGTTTGGAAAGCATCTTGGATGCCTATGTCTGTATCACTTCTGTCAATCAATATCTTATAACAGGGATTGAAGAAATTTGAGTAATTGCTTATGCAACAAACAAACCAAAAATGCATAGTTTCTTTTGGATACACAGAACTGAATTGCAGTTTGAGTCATTTAAAAATGACTATTTAAAAAAATACTTACAATACTTTTGCATCCAGTGCTAGGGAGCTAGCTTGGTAGCAATCCATGTAATTCATAAGTTTGTTGTTTTTATATGGCTTAAGTCTTCATAGGTTGATGATTCCCCAAGAATGTGTTCAGTTCTTGCTGGCTTTTTGCTTTGAAAGAGGAGTACAAGTTTTTTAGTTAGTTGTTATTTACAATTGGACCTTGAGTTTTCCAGTTTCATCTGAGTGCTCACTAAAGAGACACTTCAAAAAGACACAGGATTTTCAGTCAGGGTACTAGCAAAGGCTGTTCTGCTGCAGTGAATCTTGACTGCATGAGTGCCCAAAGAGATCCCCCAGATTTTTTTTTTCACTTGTAAAGAAAAGATTTGCTCAGGAAAAGGCTTTCCAAATTTCCAAGGAGACTTCTTGAAACCCATGATACTGTTCTCCCATCACAAACTGCTGCTGCAAGAGGTGACCTCAGTAATCAAAGCCACATTTTACAAACAAGTTTATTTATCTCTGGGTATACACATTTATAATTATTTATCCTTTCCCTTGGTTTTATCAAGGCTTTGTCTCCAGTTTGGTCTTTTGATCATATCCTTAACTTTCTGCAGATATTTCACTACTGCCTGTGGTCTCTACACATAATATGTGTTTTATTCTGATCAGTGAGTCAGAGGTTCTGCTTAGGGAGGTCAGATTCTAGGTGAGCATTTGCCACTCCTCAGTACCAGTTGTCCAACATTGTCATCCTAGTTGATTATGCTATTAGCTAGACAGTAGCAGCACATGTTATTCCTGACATTGCTCAGTCTTACAATGATTTTGGTGCACAGTCATGAATTGCCTGCCTTGCCCTCTTCCAGGAGTTGCTGCAATAGGAAAGAACTGAACAATGTGGAACAAAGTTTCCTAGTGTTTCCTTTGCTCATAATCAGGAAGTTAAATTCCTTGCCACGCCTGGGAAGCCGCTTGGCTTTCAGCAATAAAAGAGCAGCAGCTGCAGCATTGCTCTGTGGATAGAGGGCAGTAAATAAACTGGTTTTATTTTTTTCTATCATCATCTCCATTTTTTTAATTATAAGACAAGCCCTCTTTTATTTCCCTTCATACTACTTTTTCCCATTGTACTGGTAACCTAATTGAGCAAAAAGCAACAGTTGCCTACATTTCACTCTTCACGTGCTGGCTTTCTCCTCTTTTCTATTTAGCAGGTGATTTCACAGGCAGTCCCAGTTTTCCATATTTAATTGAATGGACTACTTGGAGCGGAAGCTTTGGCCACAACAGTGGTAAGTTTTTGATATTGACCCTGAAAGCTATCCAGCACATACTGTTATTGGCATGTTAACCCCAGCTGGAGCCAGCTGCTTCCTCAGATGTTCAGCCGTTGGGAGACCATTCAGGACCCACGGAGTCACTTGGTGTTCCACATTCCCTCCAGGGTCTCAGCTGCTGTTTCTAAAGACAGAAATGCAGAAAGACTTCAGCTTCCAAGCCTTTCTAGTTCGTAGCCCCTTTGCCAATACTTGTACACAAGACTGAACACATCATCCGTGCACGCTTTCATTCTGGAATAAAGAGCTGTTCAGTTTGTACATGAAGCAAGTTTACAGATCACATGCTCAGCATGGCTTATGCTGTATCCCCACCTCTCAATCCTCACAGAGGAGGAGCAGATAATGTGGGATAGGAGCTGTATTCAGTTGGCAGGACTCCCAGGAAATGCCTACAAACTTCTGGATCTCAGCATAATTGTAGGACACAAGCAATTTTTGCATTTTTCTAAAATTATTTTGCCCCTTTTATTCCGATTAATAACCCAAAAATGAAACTTTTACAGGTAGAAAATGATATCCTATCTAATCATTCCAGTTGTCATTGTTATTAGTGTATAGACTTGAAATTTCACCAATGGTCTCATTCATGTCAATCAGAAGTGGGAAATGACTTTTTGACAGTAAATCTCTAGCAACAGTGCAGTTAGATCAGAAGCATGTGGGATGCCATAGAAACCCGTTTGAGATCATTTGCTAAACAAATGTTTGAAGTTTTTATTTAAGTCCTAAAATTTAAATTCTCAATACTTCTTCGTGAAAGATTTCATATTAGGTCTCAGGAAATACTGACTTGAAATTTTGCTTTTCTAATGATGTGCCTAATTTTCTTTCCTTTTTACCGCTTTCACCTAACAGAAGTATTTCTTGCACGATACCAACCAATTCTATTGGCTCAGGTGTTCCCCTAGACTTAAACAGTTGTCCGATACATTTGGAAATTTGCACGACTCTAAAGAAGGTTTTGGGTTGTCGTGAGTGCAAGGGTTTTACAGAAGGGACTTCCACAGGAACTACAGCAGGTTGCACAGCTCATGTGATGCCTTGTCTTTGCAACACGCAGTGAAGATTAGGATCAAATTGTGTCTCTAGCCAAATATGAAATTTTAGTATCTTCATCACACTATGGAGATTGCAGGACAAACAACCACTTCACTACAAAATCATCTTTGCCTTGCCTGGGTATATTTCAGCTACATGTTGCTTCAAGTGCTCTCTGCTCATTTGGAAGGCTGTCAGAAGGCTTTTCATAACACACTTACTGAGACAATTTAATTAATGGATGGGAAAAGAAGTAGGGAGAAAGGGTAGTTTGCTGTGATGGGATGAATATGCAACTAACTAATATCCATGTTTTCTATAAAATGAACAGTTATAAATGATGGAATTGTCTGTGTTTTTTCAGTGACTGATGACTTTCATGTGAAATTGTGAGTGGTGTGTTTACAATGGAAGGTTTATTTTCTGTTCACCAAACACAAGACATGCGCCTTAAAAAGAAAATGCTGATCTGAAATGTAGTCCCCTGTCTTGTTTCAGAGAGCAGGAGAGGCCACATGCTACACAGAAAAAAAATAATAGTTTTGCATATATTGGAAGTTTCACTCTGGCCTGATACTGCTATCATAAACCCTAAACCACAAATATTGCTATCCTTTAACATATATATGCATTGTGACTATTGTATCTGTATGTGATAAAAGTTAATTGAAAAACTAAGTAGGAAAAGGTGGTATCTTTGATCATATGAGCTGGTACAACTGGAAAAGCCAGACAAGGTTTTAGACACACACATTCCTCAAACCAGCTGAAGTAGTTTTTTGCTAGCAACATTAGTTTTAAAAAGACTTTCTTCTCATTAGAACTTGACTTTCTCTTACATATTTAGAAAATCATGGCTACAAAACATTATGCAGTCCATACGTTCTTTCTTGTGATTGGTTTTGACCATACTGCTTTTAATTAAATAGGTTACTTTTTTTCCCCTTTCGCATTAGAGAAAATTGTATGAGTCCTTCTTACGCTCCCTGTGCCATTTACCACAATAAACTTTGACCACGGTTGCAGTTTTCATTCTCTGCATATTAAACGGTCTGAAATTTTAACATGCATTCCTACGAGTACAATATTAAACTGTGATTTGTGGTCAATCTATCTAAAAAGTTCATGTAACAGGAATACATTTATTGCCACTTTATTATATCCTTATTTTATAGTTGGACAAAAATGGGGATTTATTACATTCAGCTTGGTGAAGAACTAAGTTTGAAATTTTCATAGGTTCGGTTTTTGGTGAATTTTCTTTTTACTTCTGATATGATAATACCAACAAAGTACGAAACCATATAAATAAATAAAACAATAAAAATAACTAATTTAATTAGAAGTACGGACAAAAATCTGTAGTTATATAAACATATAAAGTTTGGAAAAAGGTTGAACAATTATGCAGAAGCAGTAACACGGATTTAGTTCCTTGAGAGTATGTTCTAAATTGGATGACCTCTGAAGGTACCTTCCAGGCCTGTAATCTTACAATTGAATGAAATGCACTATTAAATGGTTAGACCTCCTTACACATGCATTAGTCTAAGTAACTTACGAATATTTACAATTTACTAGTCTCTCCCTTTCAAATTGCAAAGAAAATGAGTACATAGCAGTGGTCTTAGTATAGTACCTTTCTTCCTTCAAACCAAATTTGAGTGCAACAGAAGTAGAAGAATAACTCCTCTTGTTCTTTCTCTTCTCTTCCTCATTTTATCTTTTCTAACTGCCCTTTACTCTGTGTCTTGCTTCTTCTCTCCCTTCAAGGAATTTATCTGAGAATTTTTTTTTGCATGGAAAAGAATACTATATGTGCTAACATGTCCATTTATACAGTAATTTTTATATCAGCATGACTTCTTTTGCAGAATATTTTCTTCACTTTGTACTACATTGCTTTGTAAGGAGTGTTAACTACAGTGAAAGGACTTATTTTAATCTAGAACAATCATGGCTATGGAAAGATTAATGACATTTTAATGGTTGTATATTGATTTAACAATATCACTAGAAAATCTACAGTGATATATGCAAATAGTCAAATACTTCAACATAGACAGAACCTTTCTCTGTTATGGGATTGTTTGGATCAGCTAGCTTTAGAAAGCTAGTCATACCTGGGAACCAGAATATGACTGAATGTGTTTTCATTAAAGTTAAATAAATGAATATTTCAGTAGACATTTGTGGGTGTATTTGTCTGCAACCAAAAAAAAAAAGTATCTAAGTATTTAGGTTACTTATGAGAATCAATGAGACCCTTACAGGAGATTAAAATGAAGTTTTGAAGCATCAGGCTTTGTCTATAGGTAAATTCAGATAGTGTACATTTAAGTGCTTTCAAGGTCCATTTCTAATTTTAATGCTCTTCTAGATCAATTTCACAGTGAGCTGTTCTGTTTATTTTTCTTTCTTAACTGTTGAGTAATTGGGGAGGATCTGTTTTGCACCAACTGTACATGTGCTACCAGACCTGCTGCCTAAATCCTAGGAAGGAAGAAAACTTCTAGGCTGCATATAAATTTCACAGCCAAAAATCTATCTGTGTGGGTTGTGTATCAATGTCCTTTAGCCCATAGCTCTTTGACCTTTGTAAAGTGAGGGATCATTTTTTGTTTTGTTTTGTTTTGTTTTGTTTTTTTATTCCACAGACAAGTTTATGAAGATATTATACTGTCTTCACTTACAACCAAATTAAATTAGTTTAAAATTTATGTCACTTTAATACTCTACTTTTTGTCCCACTTTCTTGTCTGATTGACTGGGAATCTGCGACTAGTGTATTCAGATTTTTTATTATTCAACTTTTTTTCCCCAGACTGTCTTTTGATGATTTGCAATCTTCTTGAAGAATCTGAGAGCCACTAATCTTCAAGGACTCTTGTCATCCATAGAGAAGAGAGGCTGGGGAAGGCTCTGTGAGTTGTGTGCTCTTGAGGCACTGAGGGGACAATGGGTTGGGAGCCATCATGGCAGCTTCACGGACACCTTTTCTTTCTCTAGTGAGCTGCCATATTCAAGAGCAGGCTGCAAAAAGACATCTAAAGAGGTCCAAAAATAATCTAAGTACCAATATATACATAAGAATATCCCTTTGCTGCCTCTTCTTTAGTTCACAAGAGCACCATATAAAGAGTTGGTCTTGTTCACTGATTGCTATCAATTTTTGAACATTGCTGAGTTAGCAGCTGTCAGAATATGCTCCTTGCTTAGCTTTTAATTAATGATATCTGAATCATAATAGAGGTAGATGACACCTGATAAGGTATAGATCAAATGGGCACATAAAAGTTTCAGGCAGAGGCAATTTCTACTAGATAGCTAAAGATGCCAGAGATGGATCTTGCACTTTTAGCTACCTTTTTATTGACACCATTGAGACCTTGCTGCAGAACACATAAATCAATACTTTCTTTCATGGCCACAGGAGAGCCACTATTAACATAAGAATTCAGAATTAAGGCTTCCTTGCATTAGTCTTCTGTGGGTGCAATATCACTAAACAATTAATGGCAACAGCGAAAGTCTCAGAGAGTTTCATTTTGAAATGGAAACACCCTGACAAGCAGATCCTTACTCCTCTTGTAGCAAAGAACTGCTTTCTCAACACAGCTACCTAGACAGCTAACGTGAGGGATCCTTCCAGAAGTAAAATGTGTCTTCTTTTCACAGTCCCTGTGAAGCACAGCAGTGCACATATGGAACTAAAATGCAGGTAGGCAAAACTTGGAAGCTAGTGTCAAACCCTACAAGCATCTTAATTGCATGGACTTGATCAAGTATTAAGTTCCCAGCTAGGTTCCTATCTTTCTGCAGCCGATCTTCTTCAGGTGCTTTATGAGGCATAGGATACTTCACCTCCGTGATGTGGACTAAGCTCTTGTTTTCTACAAGTTTGGGCTTTGCAGAAAGGCTCTGTGACGTGATAGCTCTCCTGGGCAGCTGGAATTCATGGCAGAGGATGTGGCTGCATAGATGCTGCTGTGCTTGGACATGAAATTTTAAAAGAGACTGTAAGAATTATCTGCTCTTACCTGGCAAGGGCAAAGAAGAAAGAAGGGTGAGCCACTTGCATTCATTCTCCTTTACAGTTCCAAAAAGTCCTGCCATTTTAAAAAGTAGGCCCTAGTCTTAAGAAGCTCTCGGTAACTTCTAGCATGAGAGTCAAAATAGGTAATAACATTAAAAATTAATAGTAGGATGCTCCCAATGTTTCTTAAGTTTAATGATGGGACCACAAGTGGTGATCTGAATTGCAGATGGCAGAGGTTCCTTCGTCTCTGATTTGGCTTTGATAGTTCCTTTGATGTAGAAGAACTGTGAGCTTAATTTGCATAGCATTACTCCCACTCTTATCGTCTGCTGATGAGATATCTTTATTAAATTTTTCACTATTTCAGGATTATTTACATACTTTCTGATTTTATAGTGAGATTCTGCTTTACTACACAGGGAGCCTACTGATGAACATCTGGTACCTTATGAGTTTTGATACTTTTATTATGGTATTTAAAATTTCACTCCTGTTACAAATCACTACAACTCCATCAGAAATTACTACCATTCTTAATTGACATGCAACGTCTTTTCAGGAAATGGCAACTGGAGATGATTAAATGAGTAGCAGAATAAAAATTATGAACAAGTTCAATTGATGAGTTTGCCTTTTATTAATATGAACATATGGGATATTTTCAAAACAGAACTTGAAAATAAATAGTTCTGTTTTTACAAATTCTCCTCTAAGTTATAACATTTGTTTTTTATTCTAACTTCAGTTCTCTTCCTCTCTTTCTTTTATATGAGAGAATATCTTCTAAAAAAACCCAAAGATTTCTTTTATTGCTGGGCAGAGTAGAAGAGTAAAGATGTGTTTTGAATGTAAAGAAGAACCAATTTTTGTTCAGAAAATAAATTAAGTTTTTTGAAACTCAGTTAAACATGAAATGCACACACTTACTATTCTTATTTTCCTTAATTTATACAGTTATTCTACAATATGACATTACTCAATTCCCAGTTTCTATCACTTTTTCCTCTTATTTTCTATTATTTTTTCAACTTTGTTTTCAGGCAACACAGTGAGAAAGATTTTAAAAAAATCCAGATTTGCAAATATATGAAAGATTTCCTTTAAAAAATTTTAAGTTTTTTTATCTATTAGAATCAGTTCAGGAGATGAAGTTGAACTTCATCTTGATGAACTGACTTGCTCAATAAGGATGAACTTTATTGCTCAAAAGAAAAAAACAAACCTCTGAGCTGTTCTAATCTGATTTGCAGAGTTCCCCCAAGCACATCCCTGGGACTGGAGAGGAGGAAGGTGCTGATGCACCCATGACCAAGGTCTAATTCTGTTTACATTTTGCAGGCTTCCACTGCAATTCAATGAGAGCATTACTTGTTCAGTATGCAGTCTATTAAAAACACTTACCACGAGAAAGGGCTTATTTGCCTACAGATAAAAACAAGCATTAAAACGAAAGATTCTGGAGAACAGCATCAAGGAACTGCAAGATCACTTTTTTAGGGGGAGCGAGAAAAACTGGCAAAGACAATGCTGTAGACCCCTCTCTAGCTTGCAAATGATTTTTATTCTACCAGGCAAATTTCATAACTTTTTATTTCACAGGTTGCCAACTTGCCTATCCTTTAAATCAGAGTATCTTGAGGCCTGTGAAAGTCCAAGAATGCACTTTACTATGAAGTTCTTCTTGATAGCAAGAATGTAGTGGACTCACTCTGAAATTTTAAAAAATCAATGGGTTTTTTAAAATTCCATTATAAAAAGCAGTACCTTAAAGTAGAATTTACTGAATAATGCAATGTATCCTAGGAATTAGATATGAAAGCTTAAATCAAACATCAAAGAATTGCACCACTGGTTTGTTCTTCACATGTGTGCTTTGTAATCTGTAGAACATGTTCAGGTAAAGAGAAAAGCAATTTACATCAATCTCTAAATGGTATAAAGTAGTACAACCGTTTAGCCCATGTGATTGATTTTGATTGGAAATATCTTCTCATTTCCTTCTCCCAAAGTAACCATTAATTTATAATTTGAGTGATAACATATAGCTAAACAGGAAAATTTCAAATAATTTTTACATATCTGCAATGTCTATATTAGACAGCAGGTTCTCTAACTACAAATAAGGCACTACACTTAATTTAATATACTTTTAGATTGTGTTTTTCCTTCTTTTAAAAGAATGATAAGAATTTGGAAAGGTACATGGAAAGGATAACTTTTTATTTGATGAGTTGAGTTTAGAATAAAATGGCTCCAAAGACCAAATAAAAAATATCTGAGATGGCTGAAGGCAGGATATTAATATATTGATATCATCTGGATAATAATACAGTATGTTCCTGAACTTAGAGGTTTTCAGAAACTCTGAGAACTGAAATGACTATGTTTTTCAGGTATCAAAAAGTTATGAAGTACATTTAGATTTTAAAAGGTGTACTTAGAAGTAGATGATATGTGCACACACACACTTGTGACGGCATTGCCCTGATGAAGCTGCAGAATACATCCATAAGGATCATCTCTCTTCTGACAGAACTTCCTCTACAAGGAATAAGTGGGTCTGGAGTACTCCTGTGGTAGCTCCATACCTCACAATGCAGGAAGCAACAATGCAAAATATGTGTAAACATCTCAGCTGTCCACAGATGCCAGAACAGCCCTTGAGGCATTGGGTAGCTTGTGTTCGTGGCTACATCAATACACCAAACAAGGAGGAATAAAGTTTCTCTGTGTCACCTTTGCCCTTTGCTTACACCTTCAGGCTAAGCACAAGTCCAAATTTGTTGCTGTGACCTGTTCTCATTGTGGCTGAGTTCTTTAATACTGAGCACATTCCAAAAATAGCCCTCTTTTCACTGTTCTCAAGGGTTAATTCAATAAACAAAACACAATAAAAACTACTGAAAAGTCTGGAGCAGGAAGGAAGCTGACTTACTTTTCCTAGGTTTCCCATGCTGCCAGTGTAATAAATTGCCATTTTCAACACAGTGGCTGCAGCTGGCTTAGAATTTAACTTTCTTTTGTTAGTTTTAAAGTTGTTATTATTATTACTAAGTAATTAAGATTTAGCACATCAGTCCTAAAAGCATGAGCCCTTGTAGGAGGAGGAGGAGGGGGCCAGAAGAGTTTCATTGCTGATCCACTCATTGTGGGAGGATGCTCCTTTGAAAGTATCATCTTTTTTGGGTGATCATTGGGGGTGATCATCCTACGAAACCTGATAACAAAATTGCCTTTAATGTCTGTAAGGACAGGAATGGGACTCTTTAATTTAAAAGAAAACCTAGTGGATATTTTAAAAACTGGCAACAACACCTTATACCATTTTTTTTTGTGCTTCCCAGTTCCCTTGCTCTACCTGGAACTTAAGCTTGTGTATAGGAAGAACTTCTATCACTTTCCTCACATATCTTATTAATCTTAATATGGCTATACTTTCCCTCTTTTTTTTTTCCTGTATGCAATTTTTGCTATGTACTGTTCACTTGGTTTGCTAAACAGCTAAATGTTTTTAAAAATGTGTATATTATACTGAAGTATTTTTTTTCCATAAGCTTATTCCACTGGTCACTCCATATACTGTGCTAAATATCTGATCATTGTCTAAATTTTAATTAGAAAGTAGTTCAAGACAGTAGTTAAAGTACCACTTAACTGTTTTTAGATGGCAGACTTCATTTTTATGTAGATTTTTCTGGGTATGGGTATGAATAAAATGCATGACAATGAAGAAAATGACACTGATTGTGCTTGAACTTTTCAGAGCACTAAATAAATACAGCTTGCATGGTGTTTCTCTTCAGGTCTGTACAAACACACAGACCTGACCTCAGGATGCGAATTCCATAAAAGGATAATTTTTGAAAACAGTATTTTAACTTCTACTCATGCAATTACCAAATTGTTCACAGGGTATTTAATTTTTTTTTTTTTTTAAAGATACGAACTAAGTTCACCTTCTTTGTACCAAAAGGACTTGTTCCTTTATTGAGCAGATTTTTAAACCATATGGAAGAGCAGTATCTTTTCGTTACTTGAAAGTTAGGCCTTTGCTTTACCAAATATTATGTGCCTCTGGGACAGGAAGAAAGCCTGTGCAACAGGTTTCTGCACCCTTGCCGGCGTGTTCAGACGAATGAACTTGTCATGACGAGTTGTGCTTGGTCTTCCCAAGGGGAGCTAGAGGGGTGTGGAGTTCCGTAACACCACCTCACATTTTCTCAGTGGATGTCTTTGATTTGTAGCTATTTGAATGGATTTTTCTTTATACACGTGATTCTCCCTCTCCAATCTCTGCACTTGCATAGACCTCATGTAATGTAAGCCTACACCCTTCTCCTTGCAGTGGGTACAGCCAAAACAGAAAGCTGTTTAAATCTCCCTGGCAAAGGCTCTCCTCAGTCTCACCCACACTGGATGCACATACATGGTCTCCTGGCTGTCAGACCCATCTGTCAGGATGGCGTGGTGCCCATCCTCAGCCCTGTGAGATAGATTCACTGCAGTACAGACACAAAGCAAGCACTGGGTTTAGGGCAGGCATTCTATACAGCGTGGCAAATAATGTCTATTATATGGGAAATAACACCTTTGGGCTATTAGCAGCACCATATGTTTATTTAGTGTGTGTGTGTTATGTAGATACGTGTCATGGGATATGTGGATACAGAAGACATGAGTCAAAATATTTGCACCTGGAAGCATAAAAATAGACTCCTACGTATGTATGTATGTCTGTGTAGAGACTTATATATACATATATACATGTGTGTGCCCTGTTTTTCAAAGAGCAGAACACCCTGCGGTCAGTCCCCTGTATGAAAACTGACACACACTCACACCTTCTAAAAACCAAACCACTTGCAAATATGCACTTGAGAGACATCCAGCATGGTGGTTTTTTCAGCAAGAGGCTCTCCTTTAGCCTCAGGCTTTTGTTGGTTATTTCTGGTACTGCTCTACGTAAGACAATGCCATGTGGAAGTGAGAGTTTGAAGAAACAGGCTCAATCTCCTGAGCGCAGTCAGGCAATGCACCAATGCCTATGGAGAGCATGGCATTTACTTGCTGCAGAATTGCTTCTGGAGCATCACTTCAGGAGCACACAGGCTGATTCACGCTGTCTTTTTCAAATAATGGACTGTGGGGCTCCAGCAAAGTTTCTCTTCAGAGTTTTGTGTACAGCTGCTCTCTGTGCACTCTCAGTGTGAGGTCTTCTGACTTCTCGCTCTGTGGGAGGGTAGGTTAGGTTCGCTGGAGATGTGGGCTCAGTGATGGCAGTGTGCTGGCGGCAGAGCAGCAGGAGGTCTTGCTTACATCCACGGAGCCAAACAAAGGTCCCTTTGTGGGAGTGCAGCAGCTTCAGAATATACAGTTTGTCATCAGCAATTATCTGGGTGTCGTAACTGAAGATCTGCCACAACACCTACAACCCCGAAACACAGTGCGCCTCTGTCATATGATTAATTTTTTATTATTCATTATTACTCTAGATTCCCTTTATAACCATCTGACTAGTTAAAGGGGTCCATACGCCACCACATACAATGGATGTACAAAGTTCCCCAAGCACTGTTAAATGTTGGGAAATGTAAAAGAGCAACAGAGTAAATGAAAACCCACCCCATATATCTTTGTTTGTATTCATGGTTAGACCTCACAGAATTGTGTGAATTCCTTATTGTTTTAAAGAGTCCTTTCTGAAACACATAGAGGTCCATTTATACTTCAGGGTTCATTAGGGGCTACTTCTGAATAGAGGAGAATGTCAGTTGGTCACTGGTACTATTTTCAAAATTTTCTCTTTTCCAACATTCATTTAAAAGAAGAGGTTTATTCATTGGTTCAGTTAAATCCACCAGGGATAGCTACACAGGAGAAGGGACTGAAAGCTCCAATTCATTTTAATTTGTCTATTTGCTTACAATCTGTATTGGAATGCAGTACCAAACAGACAGAAGTTTTTTATTCATGAACAAACTCTTTGAACTAAGTTCATTTGAAAATACACATTTAGTTCTGAGACCAGACTGATACACATTCTGGTTCTAGTAAAAGACAGACATGGTTCTTTGTTATAAAAGCACTGCAGAATGAAGTTCTTTGTGGGCTTAGTGTGGCAGAAAGTGGAAATATAAAATTCTGTGATTCACACCACAGGGGCATTGACTCCTCTGACATAGTCGGTGGGCTTCTGCTCAGAGTTTGCTGTTGGACTGAACTGTTCTGATGGGGCTGACGTTAAACAAATGTTAAATCTCCATGAATTCAGTCAGGGCTGGTGCTTGAGTATTTTGCTGATTCATGTCATGAGAGAGCTAGCAATCCAAAGAAATGAACACAGAAAATTAAGAAAACAGGGAAGTTTATGCATTCGGCATAAAACTTCAGTAGGTACTGCATTTAACAACACCAACTCCGCCTATAGCCAAAGGAATGACAGAAACTCTCAGTATGGTATTGATTTGGCAGGGTGCAATTTTGTCCACAAATTCAACACATAGTCAAAATCCAGGTAAACTCCAGAGTCCAGTTCACACCTTTGAGTTACCACTTATACTCTCAACTCTCAACTTTAGTGATCTAGAGGACACATGGGTTTTTGCAAGGCCCAAGCTGCCTCGGCTGCTGTACGAAAATTCTGAATTCCAGCTTGATCCTAAGCAATGGATTTTCTGTGTGGTCATCCATTTGATACAGGTCTGGGGCAAAAATGTTCATCCTCAGCTGAGTTGATGAAAAAACATCCTCATCCTGCCCCCCAGCCATGCAGGGCCTCTAGAGCATTTCTTTACTCCCCAGGAGTTAGGAATTAGTGAAGCTCTTACTGGGTGGGTGATCAAGTGAGTCCTTCTCAACCCAGAAAAAACAGATTGCAAATTGGCCCAGCTCTATATTTATTGGCATAAGTCCATGCATGAACCATCAGAATTACATAGCTTCTGCTTTCTTTTTCCCAAATACATGATCTACAAAACAATGACATCTTAACAAAGCAAGTTAAGTGTGTGCCTCTTTTAGAAAGATCTTGAATACTATGTATGTATTTATGTATCTATCTGTCTATCTATCTATTGTCTATCGCAGAGTTTTAGTTTCGTGTTGTTACATTTTTGCAAGCAGAGAATGAGAGTGATATTTTCTATATAACATATATGAGTATGTGATCATAATATTTGGTACATGATTCTCTGAATGACAAATATCATATTAAACTCCTTAATTATGACCTGAAATATAGTTACAAAATGAGATGCTTGTTTAAATAAATGAGCATTGCTGTACTTAAATTTTTATTTTATTTTTGTATTTTCCTTTGGCCAAGGAAACCTTTCTGAAATAAAAATGTGTATCAAATGTATAGCCATTTGTCCAGTTTTCCCTTTTTTCTTCAAATTATATTACATGGTATATATTCTGTGATATGTGTCCATCTAATTTAACAGTTTAAAGAAACAAGCAAGATTTCTAAGTTGTGCTTAACCCTGTTAACAATATTCCACAGTCTGTGAAATTACTGTCCCACAGGAATTTTCTCAGGATGTTAAAATAAAGGTCTTCTTGTATATAAATGAAATATTTGTAGTTGTAGAAGGACACAATCATTTCCTAAATATGCAAATTAAATAACCACTTTAGCCTTGCTTAAGGAACAGAAAAGATGGGATAAGAAGTGTCTTTGTACCTGTGTGTCCCCACTGATGTTTTAGCATCTCAGTACAGAGTTGTTACTATTAAAATTCTCCTGCATTTCTCTGCAGCCCTTCAAAAGACATAGCCAGAGAACTGAGTTACGTCCTTCTGAAAACCTCTCCTTCTTCCCTTTATGAGAAAAGTCTGTATTTTTGAGCCTTGAATAAATTAAATCCTTTAATTATTCAAACCGGGGTTTTTTTGCAGTAAAAGAATTTTTTTTAAGTTTTCTTATATCAACTGAATACTGACATTTATCACAATAAGATGTATTTGCTTCCTTACTACTGGGCTGAATGTGATATTTTGTTTAAGCTCTTGTAGTGAGAGTATTTGTTTTGGGAGGTTTGTTCCCTGTGGTAATGGTGCCGGTTCCCACCCCGTAACCACTGACTTCTCTTCCCTACTGAGTTCCCTGGGCTCTTCCAGCCATCTGGAGCCACGCACTGCACAGGAAGGAAGGAAGGAAGGAAGGAAGGAAGGAAGGAAGGAAGGAAGGAAGGAAGGAAGGAAGGAAAGAAAGAAAGAAAGAAAGAAAGAAAGAAAGAAAGAAAGAAAGAAAGAAAGAAAGAAAGAAAGAAAGAAAGAAAGAAAGAAAGAAAGAAAGAAAGAAAGAAAGAAAGAAAGAAAGAAAGAAAGAAAGAAAGAAAGAAAAGACCACCTTTATGCTTCACATTGCCATGTCTGCACTGGAGTGGTCCTTGGGAGTAAGCAAACAGTAAAGATGTAGACTGTGGACACCAGTTGTAGAAGACAATCTAATACCATGAATGTCTGTGTATCATAAAGTTCAGGACTTTATTTACTGCCTTATCTCTCATGGTGGGGTGATTTTTTGTTTATGCAAAATGATTCTAAATGTAAAACGAGCACAAACTTCTAATTCAATATTTTCCTGGAAGTTTGTATGAGACAAAAAATATAACTCATAATTTATACCTTCAGAACGTAAGTACTCCTAGCCTTTAAATGCTGTCATCTGCACTGCCTTGGTGTAAATTCAGAAGTCACTGTCTTCAAGAAAGCCCAGAAGCATCACCTGAAAATACAATATTTTCTGAATATGCGCTCCCAAGTCTAGCAGCATCATGAAAAGACAAGAATTAGCCAGCTCAGCCACATAGAGATTGACATACCTGCTGTGTTTGCCACAGGCAAGGCCGAGTTAATTACACCCAGGGAAAGGTGAGCTTCTGCTGATATATGAGGACAGAACACACATGTCTAACCTGTCATTAATACAGGCATTTCTTGAGGCATTTCTTGAAAGAGGCATTTCTTGCTGGCAGGGTCTGACCAAATAGATTGAATGCATTCCTCCAGAATTAGCTTTGTCACCTTCCCTACAAGTTGATGATGCACTTTGAATTTAAACAAAATAAATTATTAAGAAGAATTTCTGTACAGTGCAACAGGTATGAAGGTTACTGACAGTCAGCAGAAAAGAGAAAAGGTGGCAGACAAAAATCACCATTTTCTCATTTTTATCCTAGCTTGATAATTGGATAAGAAATAAGCCTGGCAAAATATCTGTTCCTTTAGACATTGAGACAACCCTTGTGCTGGTAAAAAGGGTGATCTAAATTATGACATTGACAGAAATCAATCAAAGAAGTCATGATTCAGTGTAAAACCTGCAATTTATGACTACTAGTAGTCTGCAGTGCTATTAAAAAAGGTAATAGCAGGAACTGGCAGACAGGGTTAGAAAGGGTGGAGTGAGATTATTACACTCAGGATGGGAGGCTGTTGCTATGTAAAAGCATCATATCAAGGAAAAATGCAAACTTCCTCATTTTATCATCTCTAGAGTGTCAAATTAAAGAAAAAAGCTAAAACATGCAGGTTTCTTTGATACGGCAAGGACTGTTTCAGCTTTGGAGAAAAACCCCCACAACGTTATGAAGCTGGTATATGAGGTATTTTAATGTGCAGCATTCTTACTGTTTGTTGTTATTATTTTGAAATTATCATGCGAGTAGCTGTCTTTGCAACATGGCAGATGAGGTTGCTATCCAGCTCTGAAGATCACAAAGTTTCTTTTCTTCAGGAATGTGGAGTTCCTTGGGATATCCAACTGGAGCTCAGGGAGCTCAGACAGCCTCTGACCATCTGCAGCAGACTGAGCTCCTCACCTCTGCTCTCCCTTCAGTCTTTACTCATTTTGAATAGAGCTAAAAAGCACATATTTTGGGGAGGGCTCACTTAGAGACACTTATGAACTAATACTTTGATAATTTTTTTGCTGTGGTTTTTGCTTTTGAGTAAATTCACTGAGATAACAATGCTACATATTTATCTAACAAAAAATCCTGTGATAAAATGAGGAGTTACTGATGGATTTCAGCAGCTCCCAGAACTGGTAGGATGACATGTGAATATTGCGAGGAAAAGCAAAAGGGAAAAAAGATGCGACTTTTTATCATCCTGCCAGTTCATGTAAACAGGCTGTAAATGGTCGGGCTCACCATGCAAGCAGCCAGTGACTTCTTTCCTGTATCGCTCCTCTCAGGTGCTTCTGCTCCGTGTCTTATCAAGACAGTAAAATACCAGTTACTTTATTTCTTTTTCACAAAAATCAGTCTCTCAACGTGATTCATCTACCTACAGACAAATAATTTTAAGCATGTGGCTTTGAAAAGTCTGCTGGAAAAAAAGATAACTTCTAGAATCTAGGCCATTACGTTTTCTAAATTGTATTTTGCAGCTTAACATATTTTGCAGTGAGTCATGTGGTAATATCCATTGGTTGCTTGATTTGTATTCTAAAGTCAGTGTGAACCAAAGTTTCTACTCCAATATTATTCTTAGGGAAATGTTTCCAAAATAGTAATCAATGCTGATATGAGTGGCCATTTTTTGCCCCGGTATCACTGTTTTAAAAATACGAACTTGAAATTCATGTATGATCACCTGTTCCATGTTCTCTGTATTTCGCTTCAGTGATCAGTTGTGACAAATTACAGATTGTCTGATAGAAAATTTAAGTGTTAGTATTTCAGATAATTCTCTTTTTCCTTACCACAAACCCTTAGGCTCTTTCTAAAGGAATCAGTCTACTGTCAAGACAGGTAACTGGAACCACAGTGATTAGAGAAACAATTTTTGTGGCAACTTTTTTACTTTAAAACAAATATTGAAAGTAGTCTGGGCTTTTCTCTCATAGTGAAGGAATTTCTTTCTGTTTGTGATTTCCTGCCATAAGAGATTTCATACAGATAATGGTTTTCAAAGAATGTAATTGCTTGCGCAATTTGAGACGATAACTTACTAGCTTTTGTTTCCTGTCCCAGCCAAGAACAATAAGGAAAGCTTAACAGAAAGCTAGCAAGTTTTGGACTGCTTTATCCTTCTGCTGCTGCAAAACAAAAATGTCAACGTAGTACAACTTATATCAACTCAGTCAAAATAATGTTATTAATCACAGACCTGCTTTCCTTATCTTGCATATTACATATTCTCAGAACCTTCTGATCACTGGCTGGAGCTTTATGTAGTGATGGGATTTCTGGAACAATCTTTCTGGTCAGACCAACACACAGAGCCATATGCCAGATGTCAAGCTTCAAGACAGACTTCTGGTTTACATTATATTTGTGTCAGTCACAAACACTGGAATCAGACTTTTAACTGTATGGTCAATATATGAATTGTCAGCTCTATAAATATACTGTGTATTGTTATTTTCACACAGGTAAACCCTAAGTGTTTTTGTATTCAAAGCCTGTGTTGCCCTCAGTCTGAGATACTGCTGTTCAGTGAATAGTTTCACAGGTCTACTCCTGGAAAATCAAAGAGAATAATGAAAAGGAATTGCTCACAGATTTCAGTTCTGCATTAGGGTTTCATGTGAGTTGTTTGTCAATCCTTCAATACTTCATTAATATTCAAGATCATTTATACAATAAATTATGGCCTCTAAACATTTTATATTAAATGTTAATATAATCAAACATCTACACTTTTCCCCCAGATACTACCCTGCAAGCATACTGTTATACTTAGTGGGGTGTTTTAGTATGATGATAGTAATTTCCTAAAGGTATTATTAATATGAATTTATATTCCAGACATATAAAGAAGATCATAGTTGGTTAATAATAAGGAATTAATATTAAACTCTCCAAGACTCAATTTTTGTTTTCAAAGCTGTCTTAGTCTAGGGAATAACAAATTATTCAAGTAGAAAAACAGAAGTGGTGTTAATAGCAGCAACTATAAGACAAATTGAAGGAACAAATTAACAGACAAAATAGCAGAGAGAATCACATATTCATGTAAGCTTTGTTTTGCTACGGTTATGTACTTTGTATCAGCAATCCTGAGTACTAGAGACAGGTGAAATATACATGTTAACAGTAGGGTTTCACACTTAGCCAGCTTCCTGGTACAAAATTTTTTAGAAATACAAACTGTAAAGAGATTAATACACAATTTTAGCTATTGAGGCAGTGTTTTTATGTTCCTGTTATAGGAAAAATGTCTTATGAGTGTGGGAAGTACATATCAGCAAGTGTTCGATTTCCAGTGTGTTTACAGTATGGTGGTATGGAGCATCTATGACGTTTTTTTCTCAGGGGAAATCATGAAAGATGTGAGGAAGGATATCTTTCCCTCTCCATGTTCGTTTCTGGTTTTGAGTCTTATATTTCCTTCCCAAATGACTTCCTCCTGTTTCTCACAAAACATTTTTTATAAATCTCCTTTCCCACTAGACACGTGGCAGAGAATCTGCTGTCATTAGCCCATTAGCTTTTCCTTTCTGCTGGACCTCACAGCCTCCTGTCCCCCGGTCATTCCACCGCTGTCTCCATACAGGCACTAAAGGGAGAAGCTGTGAGGGAAAACAGGGGGATTTTCCACTCCCTGCATAGTCCTGTAGGGGGCAGAACAACATGTGGAACTGCACGACCAGCCGGTAGGGGTTTCTCTTTGAGCCCTGACATTTTGTACGCAAGGGGAGAAGACAGTGAGAAACTTGAGTCATTTGTTGAGGAACAAAAACCACCTTAGCAGGGGAAACAGCTGCCTTTGGCTGGCTTTCCAGAGGGTACACCAGAAACAGTCAGCCAGGAGTTTGTCCAAGCCCTAAAGAGATTCATTGAGGGGTCTGAAAGTTCAGAATTATGAGACTGTCCCAGCAGACCTGGCCTAATTGTAGCCTGGGTTTATACCAATTACCACACCTGCAACAGAGGCAGGCGTGATGTGCATTCTGCAGACAGGGAACTAACAGCTGCCTGCATTCATATTAGGGCTCTTCCCTAGAGAATTATCCCATCCTTCTACTCAAAAAGATGGTAATATATTATACTCATTATGGGTGAAAAACTTGCTGGTAAGCATAATACAGTGGATGAATCACTGAATATAAAGCAAGTTTGCAAAAAATTTTTAGAAGAATTTCTACATTAAAACATTGTTTTCTAAACCCCCAAGTTCATCTTTGAGATCATCCACATTTCCCAAAGAAAGCTGTGGGGTTGGAGTTTTTCCCTTTGTGTTGACTCTGTTACGCTAAGAGAATTCAATGGCCCACATCTAAATGATCTGTATGGAGTGAAGCTTTCAGGAGTGTCTCTCTCTTCTGCTCACTGCCCTGCCTATGGCATTGTACTGCGTGCCAGGGTTTTGGTAGTGGGGGAGGGCTACAGGGGTGGCTTCTTTGAGAATTTGCCACAGACTTCCCCCATGTCCAACAGAACCAATGCCAGCTGGTTCCAGGATGGACCTGCCACTGGCCCAGGCTGAGCACACCCATGATGGTGGAAGCATCTCTGGGATAACATATCTAAAAAGGGAGAAAAGCTGCTGTGCAGCGGCAGCTGGAGAGAGAGAGAAGTGAGAATATGTGAGAGAAACAGCCCTGCAGACATCCAGATCAGTGCAGAAGGAGGGGAGGAGGTGCTACAGGCACTGGAGCTGAGGTTCCCTTGCAGTCCGTGGTGCAGACCATGGTGAGGTCCATGGTGGAGCAGTGACTGACCTGCAGCCAGTGGAGGATCCCACACTAGAGTAAGAGAGTGCCCAAGGGAGGGTGTGACCTTATGAGAAGCCCATGCTGGAGCTGGCTCCTCGTAGGACCTGTGGACCCCTGGAGAAAGGAGCCCACTGGAGCAGGTTTGCTGACAGGACTTGTGACCCCATGGGGGACCCACACTGGAGCAGCCTGTTCCTGAGGGACTGCACCACATGGAAGCGACCCTACACTAGAGAAGTTCCTGAAGAACTGCAGCCCATGGGAAGAACTCACATTGGAGAAGTTCATGGAGGACTGTCTCCTGTGCAAGGGACCCCATTCTGGAGCAGTGGAGCAGTGTGAGGAGTCCTAGCCCGGAGGAGGAATGAGAAGCAGAGACAACATGTGATGAGCTGACCTCAGCCCCCATTCCCTGTCCCCTTGTGCCAATGATGAGAGGAGGCAGAGAAATCAGGAGCAAATTTAAGCCTGGGAACAAGGTAGGGGTGGGTGGAAGGTGGTTTTAATTAGGTTTTATTTCTTATTATTGCATTGGTAACAAACTAATTCCCTCTAGCCAAGTCCATTTTGCCTGTGGTGGTAACTTGTGAGTGATTTCTCCCTGTCCTTATCTTGACAAAACTGAGCCTTTGGTTGTTATTTTTCCTCCCCTGTCCAGCTGAGGAGGGGAGTTATAGTGTGACTTTGACAGGCACTTGATGTCCAGCCAATGCCATCTGCACGTTGTGGTCTCTGTGGCTGGCACCCCCTGAGGGTGGCTATGGCCTCCTGAGGGACCAACAAGGATGAAGCTTCTGAATCAGGGGGTGCAGAGAAGTGTTTCTTAGCACAGAGGGATTTTGTGTCATTGTGGTCAGAAAAAGGAGCATAGTACAAAGTGGTTTGCATTGCACGCACAAAACATTGCAGTTATTGGTGCAGATGAGACTGTATTAATTTTACAACATGTTAATCCAAAATATTTTAATCCAAACTGTAATTCCCAGTCTGCTGAGACAACAATTGAATTTCAATTCCATAGCTAGACAAGTGAAGATGGGAACTGTAGGAAAAGTTTATGAACATCACAAACTACACACCACTATTCAAATTAACGTTGCATACTTTGTAGTAAAGTGTCCCAGTTCCCTCAATATTACACAACCTCTCTGGGACAGGAATCTTCAGCAACAGCATCTCGGTGACCTGCTGTGCAAGACAGAAAGCTGATTCCTCTTGAGTCTTTTGTAGATTTCTAATGTTTGTGGTGACCAAAAGTCATGTTAGCCCCCTTCCCAAAGGCTCTTGAAAGCTGTCTGGGGGAGGCGAGCTGCATACCTTCCAGGGCCGTCAGAGGCTGGGCAGCATTCCTCTGCTCCCAGCCCTCACCCATCTGTCCCCCATCAGCTGGGGGATACTAAAATAAATCGGGAGTGGGCTGATGCACAAGCTGTATTACAGAAGGTATGTCCTCCACAGGAAATGTGTAAACAAATATTTGAAAGATCTAAAAATATGAACAAAGATGCCTCTGTGGCAAACAATGAACCTTAAAAAGTCTTCAGCACATGTTCTACATACAGTTGTTAGGTAGCAAAGTTAAATTGCTAAATAAAATTAGTTTTAAATAGCCAAAGCTGAAGCATCTTCAGCCTCAGTGTAGCATCCTTAATATTAAGTTTTTAGTTTAACATCTTGCTCAGTTTTGGTGTGGCCTCACCTGTGTAATGTATTAGATATATTAAAAATAAATATTATTGCAAAGCATCCACTTACTCCTACATAACGTTCTCTTTTGGTCTGGCCTTTGCTACTGAAAAAAAAAAAAAATCAGGCTTACATGTGTAATATTGTTCAAAAAGTTGGAAGTGCTGCTGAAGATGACTGTATCTGCCCTGAATTCTGTCTAGTGCTAAACACTTGAAAACTTCCTGCTTCAGCACCAGCAGTCCTGCTCTCTCACTGTGCTTGGTCAGTAAAAAGTCAGTAAGAGGCACAGTGTCAGGGCAGTGCTACAACATTTTCAGTTGTCTGGTGTCTAATAACACCATTTATCCCAATTCAAGCACACTAACTCATATCCTGTCGCTCTTGCTCTGTCCAAGACCTTCTGATGTTTATGATTCTTTTCCCTTGTGCTGAATCTCTGCCCAGTTATGTGTCATGAACAGCCTCTGCTCCCTTACAGCCATATTTCCTCACCCTGGCCAGAGACCTGCATGTAAGGAATGAAGTCACTCCCAGCCATTACTGGTCTCTGTGGCATACAGCTATTCATATTTCTCTGGCCCAAATTCTTATTTTACACTAGTGCTCTCCGCCTTTGTTATCCAAGCTAGTCCTTTATCTGTGCAATTAATTTGCCCTTACAATATTTAATTATCTACTTTGTAAAGAGACCTTTAGCAAGCTTTTTAAAGCAGTTGTAAGGCAAAAGGCCTCTAAAAGACCAGGCAAAAAAGGAGCCCAGCTGCTCAGCAATATTTTTCAAAAGGAGTCTGATTTGTCAAAGATGAACTCCTTCCTGTGACTTTCTGTGAATTATCTCCATCTAAAGTCTAACTTCTGGGAGTTTCTTGAGTTTTGCTCCAACTGGTACTTCATCCTCTTTCTTCATTCTCATATGACCTTCCTTGGTAAGGAAGAACTGAGATTTTAGTGATGTTTTAGGGTTTTGTTTGCAGGGTCACAGCCATGTAAATGCTTAAATAATACTTTTCCTCTGTTAAAATTTGACATGTTTCATTTTTTATAGGTTTCCTTTAGCAGCTGGAAAGCAATAGCATCCAAACCCTTGTATTATATGACCTTAGCCATTCCAGCTACCAGTTTTCCCAATTAAAAGGATCTCCACACCTCATGAAAATTTGATTTCAGCAATTCCTCTCATCTTTCTCAGCATGGACAATTCTGGATCAGCCCTCCTCTGCTGTGCCCATTGCCCTACTGCATCTCCTTTCCTCAGCTGTTTATACCTCCTTTGCAGAGAACCCATGAGGAGGGACAGGAGAATGTGTTCTCACAGCACTGCTGCTTCTCTAAATTTTTATGAATGCTTTGCACTCCTACTACATCAGATTTACTCAGTGTAGCCCACACCACCACCAAAGGGCATGGGAAAACCAGACATTTGGTCTCCTGCCTTCAGAAGACTGGATAAAGTTTTCATTTGTTGCTTTTTAAAAAGAGATCAGATTGATAACTACAACAACATCTTAGTTTCCCTTTCTCTTCTCCAAAATATGTTCCATGAGTTATTTATCTCCTTGTGAGACAAACTTCTTTCATGGAAAGATTTCTGTCTTTGTGGTTGACCATTACACCTTCTATTTCCAGTTGCCACTTCTTGACCTTTTGATCTATATCACAATTATTATATTTCTTTTTGGTAACTGCTTAGATCTCCTGTCTCGATGCGTCACTTTTCTCAACATTGATTTTTCATCTTCTGAGGAATGAATGTACACCCAAGGGAATATATTTTTACAACGTACATTTATATCTATATGTATGTATTATTTAATAATATTGATCCCTCTGTAAATTACTAGTTTATAACCAGGTAGAACATAGAGTAGTTTTGGGTTCTTACATCACCCAGGCAAAAGTCACGGAAAACCTATTACAATTCAGTTTGTGGTTCTGCCTGACCACTCATGTGGGATGCTAAAAGAAACAAAATATTCTTTTATTTCTTCACATTGGTTATAATTGCTGTTGTGGTGGATAATCAGTCTCTGCAGGCCTGCATCTCTGATTCCCGTCTGTGATTGATGGGAGAAGCAAGTGAGATTAGCGAATTCCTAGAGCTGTTAAAGGATGTACAGATCTGTGCTGGGACACATCTTCCTTGGTTTTGCTTGACAGGTCACCTTTTTAGAACTATAATAACACTATCTCACATCACCCTCACAAATTTGCCTAACAAGTCACAATAAAATACAAAGTAATTCCTCCCATAATCAAGTGTGACCATGACTGCCACAGATGAAGATTTTATCATAGCTCTATCATGTTTGACAATATTTAACAAGGTTTATTACATCATAGGTGTGGATAATTACCATGTTCCTCTCCTCTGGAGAACCATTGGTCTTGATTGCTTTGTGATACAACACAGAGTAAGTTTTCCTTACCTCGGCTCCGTGGGCTCCTAACAGCTATAGAGACACTGATCTGAGTGGAGGTGGAGCAGTCAGGACTGTCACTACGACCTTAACACATCACTGGGAATTTTTTTATGCTCACAATAGACAGTACAGATTGATTTTTCTGTTTGGTTAATCAATTGACATTTCTGTAAGTGTCATAACCCAACTGCTTGAATATGTAAGATGCTTTCTTAATGTCTCAATAAGGGTACTTGTGTTTGAGCACAACATGCCAGAGTTTTGTGATCTGTTAGAATTAATCAGCCTAAGATTGCTGAAGTTACTATGAATTTAAGATTCCTTAAAGTAAGGTCGCTGAACCCTAGAACCCCAAAATTAAATCATCTTGACAGAGAAATGACAATTTTAAAATGATCTGTTAATTGCTAAATAAATAGACAGAGCCTTCTAAGGAAAGGCCTTTGCTCTGGCAAGGTACTCCTGATTCATCTGCTGGGCCTAATAACAAATAATAACCTAACAACAAATAATTCAATATAATTCATTGTAGCTGAATACTTGTATTGCACTGAAAAAAAAAAAATAGATATTGTGGTCATGGTGATAGATAGAAAGTAGATTCAAATGTATAAATTCTGCCAGCTAGGATTAGATGTACTCGAGTGTTTGGGATTATCTCACCCTCTAGTGGCTGTTTTATGCAAAAATATGAAATCTGGGATAATCTAGATGTACTATAATTTTTGGAGGGCTCATAGAAACTTCTAGGTCAGATAGAAGTGACCAAAGTGGACTGTTAATTTTTACTGTGCTGGACTTGAGTAAAAGAGAGTTAATGTAAACCAGAATAAGATTTTAAATTCTTGATTTTCTTCAAACTTTTCAGTAATTTGGATATCACAGAATCACAGAATCAATTAGGTTGAAAAATACCTCTGAGATCATCGAGTCCAACCTTTGAATTCAACATGTCACAGGCTAACCCGTAAAACGATGAACTTTTGGGTTTGGATGTGTACAATAATGTATTTCTTTTGTCCCACTGTGAGCTTATATTTTTTTATTTGGTACCGCTCAAAATTTATCTTCAATGCTTCGCAAAACCATGGTAGGTGTTGTTGCAGGTTTTATCCATGCTGGGTGAACAATTATTAGTGCTGGTGGTATTGCTAGGGGGAAGCTGAATGGATTTCAATACTGCCAAGTGAGGCAGTATCCGTTACAGTACTTTCTGTTGTCATGTCAGAAGGCTTACCTGCTGTCCGAGATTAGTTCTTAAAAACATTTGTATCCTAAAACATTATCACTGACCCTGCAAGTATAATAATGAATTACACAAAAACATCCACTTCGTAATCAGTTGCAGTAAGCAAAACAAAAAAACGCACTACAAATTTTCAGGAAGAAAATAGAGAGCAAAGTGGAAAATGCAATTACACCACTGCATAAATTGTTTGCCCACACCTTAAATAGCCTGTGCAGTTATGGTTCTTCCATATCAAAAAAGATATGATGTAAGAACTGGAAAAAGGAAGAGAAGGGCAGCAGGGTGACCAAAGAAATAGAATGGCTTCCATAAGGAGAATGGTTGAGTTGGCTGGAGAAGGGGTGTTTCTGCAGGGCAAGATATGCCAGAAGACTACAGAAATATGAGTGGCATGTAGCAAATGGATAGTGATTGAATGTTCACCATGTTTTCCATATACAAGTATGGGATGATAGTGGGAACCAGGTTCAAAACAAATAGTTGAAAGATTCTCTTCATGCAACAGGCAGAAAACCTGTGGATCCATTTGCTGAACAACGCTGTGGATTCAACAACTTTGCGTGGGGTTAGTGGGAAGCTAGAGAAGGATCTGGAAGAGCTTCCACTGTGATTTTCTAAGCAGACAAAACCTGGCCGTGGCCTATCCTTGTCCCCACAGAGGTGCCCAAAGCCAGGACTGGGGCCTCTTGGCTGCCAAGCTCCTGGCTGAAGCAGCAGGATGGGGTCTGGCTGCCAGGAGCTGCTATCACCCACCCACAGGGCCCCTGGTGCCATGGCTGATGTGTCACGGTGGCACCATGACAATAGGCTCGAAAAATTGCCGACACTAAAGATGGTCAGACCCTGGGAAAATATTATGCAAAAATATCACGTAAGCTTGCTCTCTTCTCTCCTAATGTGTCTTGTGACCACTTTTGGAACCAGAATATCACGCTCTGGAAATATTCCCCAAAACATTCTCCTGAATTCATTTAGACACACGAATAAGAGCATGATATGTGAATAATCCCTTCATTCCACACTGAATTAGTCAAGCAACAGCTGGAATGTTGTTTTTGCTGTAACTTAAGCTGGAAACAGAAAACACTTCTATGCTTAAACTATCATATAGCTGTTACCTGTAAAAATGTAAATTAATCTTCAGTTATGGAAACTTGTATTAGTGACTATTTCAGTGAAATGGCTTTCTATTTTTATAAGTATCCATGTTTTTTAACAATCTGAAAATCAAAAGAAATTTTGTAATCGCTTTGGACAAGAGTTCTGTCATACACTTTGCCATTAGTGGAGCTGAGGAAGATGCTGGGGGCAGTATGTGACTGCCCAGCAGGTCCACCTGAAGGAGCTGACTAACTTGGGAGTTGGCAGGAGGGAAATGGCTGATAAAAGGAGCTGAGAGGAGCTGATGGAGTGACAGGCAAGCTTGGGCAAGTGACTGAGTAGTGTCATATTAGTGTCAAATAAATAACTGATGCGACTGAAGTCAAAAATGACACAAGAGACTTGAGAGACCAAGGTGACTGTAGCGACTCAGGCATGATGCAGACTGAGGCTTTCTGGGATATGTTTGGACATACTCACCCATATAGCCCTCTATACACCAAATGTAAGCACTGATTGCATTGCTGAGAAAAGGTTAGCTAATGGCATCATTATCAGTTCTGAAAGTCTGAAAATTTTGTTCTCTGTCATGTTTCAGCATGGATTTAAGAGGGGGAATTTGTGCTTAACCAGCTTGACAGGTGTGTTGGTTTAAACTTCTATGTCCGGCACAGAGCCAGTCGCTGAAGGCTCTGACGATGGGCAGGTTACCAGCCCAATTAGACAAGTTGGTAACAGCTCTGTGATGGCATATTAAAGAAAGGAAAAACGGTGGGAAGCTCTCTTTCTTCTCCAGACGGGTGGCGAGGCGGCCACTGGGGCCCATCCTGGTGGGGGGCTGCTGGGGCCCATCGTGGCCGGAGCCTTCATGAGGCTGGGACCGTGTGGCCAGGCCCCTCCAGAGGCCGGAGCTGCCCGTGCGTTGCCAGCAGGGACTACGTGGCCAGCAGTGAGAGACATGCCCAGCAATTCCCTGATGCGGAGCCCGGACAAGATCAACCTCTCAACTGCAACTTACAGACACCAGCTTTCTTCCAAAATCAGACGAAAAGTAAAAGTGAGGACACGTGAGGAAAACCAACATGGTGGCACCAAGGTCAGTGAAAAAAAGGAGAGGGAGGAGGTGCTCCAAACGCCAGTGCTGAGATTCTCCTGCAAGCCGTGATGAGGACTACAATACAACAAACAGCTTCCCCATAATTCATGAGGTGCATGGGGGGATGCAGATATCCATGCACAGCCCATGAAGAAGAGTACTCACGCTGGAGCACATGGATGCTGAAAAGCTGTAATCTAGTGAGGAACTCTAACAGAGAGAGATGACTTTTGCTTTTAGAGATCAAGGAAGAGAGCCTTCGCTTCCAAACTAGAACAGCTCATCCTTAAAAGACTAAACCCCATGAACTAAAATGACCCATGCTGGGCAGTTGTGGGAAGACTGCTTGACCTGTAGGAGGGATTTCACATTGCAGCAGGTTCAGGCAGGCTGTTGCTTGTGAAAGGTAAAACCAAGCTAGAAAAGTTTGTAGAGAGCTATCTCCCGTTGGAAGGATCCCACGGCACAGCAGAAGAAACTCTTTTCCTTAAGCATATTGAAGAAAGACTTCTAAGAAGTGAAATACTGACCAAAGCCCCATGTTTTGTTTCCTTGCACGGTTGGTGGAAAGTGGGAGGGACTGGGAAAGAAAGGTGTTCTGGAGATTTGCTTTGGTTCTCATTACCCTTTTTTAAACTTTTAATTCTGTTAATAATAAATCTTCTTTATACTGTTTAAGCTTTGAACCTCTTTTGCCTTAAAGTTTTTTTTCACTAATCCTTATCTCAACTCATGAAAATAAGTTTTTATTTCCCCCTCCTCTGCTCATCTATAGCAGAGGAAAATAAGTGAATAGTTTTTCATAGGTGCCTGACGCTTAGCCAGCATCAAACCACAACAACAGGTTAGACACAAACTGAAACATAGGAAATTCCACTAAAGCATAGGGAAAAAAGAATTATCTTGAGGGTGTTTAAGCAGCGGAAAAATTTTAAAATTTCTTTTCAAACCATCAGTAGAAAAGTTTGTTTTCTGCTCTGTGGCATCTAAGGCCACTGGAAGAGTTTTATGTCCAGTTTTGCATGTCAAATTTTGGCAACAGTACCAACAAACTGGAAAATCATAAAGAACAGAAGCTTATTTCTAGGAGAGAAAAAATTGACCAAGAAAACATTTCCCATTGGAGGGCAGTGAGCAAGAGACTGTGTGGGCTTTATCTGTCTACCAGAGTTAATCCACAACAAACACATTAAAAACTATTATTATAAAGGTCACTTTTTGTGCCTAGTCTCTGAAGGATAGATGAGGAAAAAGTGTACTTTGAAGTAATAATTGGTATTAGTAAAAAAATAATGAAACGGGCAAATGAGAACTGGACCGTGCCCCTTGGGAGGTTTGTGTAGTCTTTGCCTTCCAGAGAGTTTTAAGAATAGGTGGAAGATCCTGTTAGGGGATGATCAGGAATTCCTGGGCTGAGACATGGGGTTTCCACAGCTTTTTTGCAGCCCTATGTATGTATGTTTCCATAAAAGACTAGCAGGAGACTCCCTCATCCCGAGTTCAAATTACACAAAAGGACCAGAAGAGAAATACATTCCAAGGTGAAATACCTACTTCAAGTCTGCGCATTGGGTTTCTTACACATTTCTGTAAAAAAATTCAAGTTTTCTGCTCCTGAATTACCTTTTACTCCTAGTATTTAGCTTTCACATTCCTGAGGATATGTTGCCATAGATTGTAGGTGAACAAAAGCAGCTGATGCCTCAGTGTCAGGTTGTACGTATTTAGTCTGTCTTTCATGTATATTTAATCTCAGACAGCTTTCAGTACTTTCGTGTACGCATTGTAACCATTGCCTGTAGTGCAATTACCACCCTGACTTGTATCTTCTGTCAGAAGTTAAGGAGGAAGAGATTTTCTTGGGGACAGATTTGTTTATGAACACATTTGGAATTTGATTTATGCATGAATGATCAGCATGTCTAACAGAGTGTCAGCAAGCTCTTTATTTTCACTGCTACCTTCTGGGAGTGAGGAGTGCTGGAAACCTGATAACACAGAGTTTCTCTGGTCATGTAAGAGGGCAACCCTCACCGTGTTATCCAATTAGGAGAAAGATGTGCACCTGTAGCATCCGGCCGTATTAAATTTCACTGCTCTTCTGTCAGGCAGTTAAAATAGCGGCGTTTGAAGCTTTTAACTCTCCTGCCTCCCCCAGTCATGCCAGGTGCGAGGGCTACATAAATACAAGTGTTTGGGAGTTACTGAGGACGAGATGTTAAAGGTGAGGTCATTTCGCTGTGTCTGGAGTACGAATGCTGTACCTGATACAAGTTTTTCAGCTTTTAGGGCGGTAACAAGGTGTGGCACCCTTGGGCAGTCGGAGGGTGCTGTCTCCGGGGGCTCCCTGAGCTGGCCGGGGGGCGGCCGCTGGAAGCGGGGAATTCAGCGCCGCTGCAGGGTTCGGCGTCGGTCTCGCTGTGCCGCGGAAACGGCAGCCCGTTTCCATGGGGAGCCGGGACTGCCCTCGGGCTGGAAGGCGAAGTTCAAAAAGCGCCCACCGGACGGCGGGGGGCGGTGGCGGGAGCCCCTCGCCATGGCAACCACGCCGGGCGATGGAGGCGGCGGCGGGGCAGCCGCAGGGTCCGGCCGTCGGCGCTGCCGCCCGCCCCGGGGCCCGGGCACAG
>VZTI01001367.1:1685922-1781470 GCA_013397865.1 Struthidea cinerea | reverse complement strand
GCTGCGGGAGCAGGGACGGGAGCCAGCCTGAGGGGAGGGAGCGCGGCCGCCGCCGGGAGCCCCGGGCAGGCGACCCGCGGGGGCGCGGAACGTCCCGCGTTCGCAGCCTGCGTGGGAAAGGGAGCTATGGAGCGGCTGCGCGGGTAACTTGCGGAGAAGGCGCCCCGCGAGGGTGCGGGCCCGCCGTGTGCGGGGCGGCGGTCACCGCCTGTCCCTCTGCTCTGGTGAGAGGGGTGCGCTCAGAACTAGAGATAACCAGGGGCAGTTCGCCTCTTCGGAGAAGGCGTTTTTATCTGTGATGAAATTCAAATTTTACTGCTTATAAACTAACTGCGCGTTGTTGTATCTTGAAGAGGGCAGCTGTTTCTAATGGCATTTACTTGTCTTGTGACGAGACTTCATGTATGAAAACACTAAAGGTTGGTCTTCGAGTAGCAGTGTCATAGGGTGCTCTTGAGTCCTCCAATAAAGAGGAATTGTGCGAATTCCCATTTCCTGCCTCACACTGGAAGTCTGTTGCTTTCAGCTCCACTCTGATAGTTACTTTATTACTAGCTTTGTCGAGACGAAACACACATCAACATTATTTCAAGGATTAACACAGTTAATAAAACTGTTTCTTGTAAGCCATTTGTTTTCCCTTTGTTTTGACGGAGTCCTCGATGTATCTAGAGAAATTTCCAGTACGGTCTTTCACTATTAATGGGAGCTACCTTGATTGCCTTTTCCTGGAAGGGGTGTGTAGTTGTGTAGATCCTAGGGATGGTTGGATTCCATATAGATTCCTATAAAGTTAAAGCAATACAAATGCCCCTCATTCTTAAATTTTGCAGTAGTTAGCAGGACATGTTCCAAGCTCATTTATGCTGATATTTCTGTACAATTGCATACATAAAAAGTACTTGTGCTTATCTCTTACAAGAGTAACTTGTTTACCAGGAGGGCTGTCCTACCAAAACTTCAAATTTTCTAGCAAAGAGAGTCAGCCTAATGCTGTGGTAATATAATCTAGAATACATTAAACTTTCATTAAAAAATATTATTTGGTTTACAAGAGGTTAATTTAAAATGTAATTAATTAGGTATTCGATATGTGAAGCTAAGGTTAAAAATGAAGCCACTCTCTCAGATTAACATTCATTTGAATTTTGATCATAGTATTATTCAGTTGAGAATTTGACTGCTACTTTTTCCTTTAGCTTTCATGGATATGGGATGAAGTATACAGAACTTTTTTTTAAGTGTATAGTTTGATTACATTTCACCTTCCTGGGCTAGGAACTTTTTGTGCAACTTGGGAATGAAATCTGTATTAGTAAGCATACGTGTCTTGTTTTTTCTCTTTCCTAGAATGGGGCTTGATGATATAACTTCTCAATGACCAAAAATGTCCAAATATCTTCCTACATTTTAGCAGCCTATGTTTCGCAGGGAATGGAGTGGAGGAAGATAGAGATGAAAGAGAATTTGTTCCACACTTGAGCAATTCACAGTTTAACCCCTAAGGACAAGAAAGTAGCTGTGTTACTCTTGTGCAGTGCAACTTTCCTTAAAAGGCGTTTTTAATAAACAGACCAACATAATTGTTAACCTTTTAACTTCTACCTTAAATCTTGGGATGTTCAGGTGCAGAAGCCTATGTGGGAGGAAAGATTCCCTTTCCACTGCCTCCTCAGTGGATATATAGTGGATTTGTAAAATAATAGTGGGAAATATGTAACAAATATCTCTCAGGCATTGGCAGTTTCCCAGGGAAACAAAATTAGGACATTAATAATTGCTCAATACCAGAACTGTAAACAGGGAAAAATATTTGATATGTCACTGAAAATATGTGAAAATGCTTAGGACTGTGATGCTGTTTGGCAATAACTTTATTGAAAGAGACAAAATGTTTTCCTTGCCAATAAAAGATAAAATTTCAGCCTGATTTTATATGCCATGTTTTTGGTATTGTCCTGATAGAAATCAGTTCTTCAATTTTATTAGTGTTTCTTTTCTGAAACAGAATACAGAAGAGGCCATGTGTTCAGCTTCTGCCAAAGGCAGGGTGTTACAAGTTGCTGAATTCCTGTACACACACAGCAGCAGTTATAACCTGGCAAGTCATTGCTAAGAAAAATCCTGCACTCAGCAACATACATCAAAATGAACAGGGGCAGAAAGCTACGTGATGTGTATTTTTCTGAGGATGCAAAGTTGCAAGGAGAGATGGTTAAGGTGTGGGAACTGGAAAGAAAAAGTGGATGAAATGATGGAACTGCTTCTTCAATGTCCAATGAAGAGACAAATTTTCTGACTTTTGGGCCTGTAATTTTTTTAAGCAATGTTTGGCCCTCTTTAATCAGATTTAAAAGTATCCACTTGCTTGCTGGTGGCAGACAAACCACTCAATACTGATACTGAATATCACAGAGTGCAGCAAATTGCATGAAACAGGCTGTTACTGCAGTGTAAGGTCGCTGAAGTAATCTTGGCAAAGGCTGATGTCTAACCTGCTGGAAGATGGGAAAAGCTGCCTTTTGTTTTTATCACCAGTTGGACACTAAAAGAAATTAAAGAATATGCAGCAATGGAGAGAGGAATGGATGCAGTAGCATGAGAACTATGTGTAGATTTGATGAATTCTCTAGCAGGCCTTCTAATCAAAAGAAAATGGCCAATGATTCTGTCTTGTTTGGAATACAAGGATGAATGAGCAATAAACCAGCATGGATTCCATTTGCCATATATATATATATATTTGGACAAACATGACATCAAAGCTTTAGATGGGAAAGAAGGATTTTTCTTAGGCACAATCAGGCAGTGACTGGTTAAAAGAATGTCTCGGGTCCTTACTGGTTTCAGTTTTCAGTAACCAAATAATATCTGAAACTGCTTAATAGACACAAGGAACATTCCCAAGGAACTGTGACTGGTAATGAAGGACTATTTCATCATCACAATTAACACTCGGAAGATTTACAGATAAGGAAGACCTCTGTCACTTAACCTAGATCAGACAATGTGTGATACTCTAAACACATCAAGAATGATAACACTTAATGACAAATAACAATCATGTGCCACAGAAGCAGAAAGAGGTTTGATAGCCAGCAGCTACAGGGAATCGTGTCCAACCCCCTCCACTCTGAATGTGCAGGGAGAGATGGTGAGCTGGGGACACAGCAACAGCTCTGGTTGCTCAGCAACAATTCCAGCTTTCTACTGTGAGTGTGTGTTAAGCAGGCAGTAGCAGTCGTGCTTTTTCCAGAACCGTCAGATTTAGCACTAAGGACCAAATTCCTCTCTGACGCAGCTGGAAGATAAGGGCTGCCCATGTATAGCCCAGAAATCCCAGGTTAATTGTATAACTTTGCATTATTGCCACTTTTGTGGAATTGAAGAGTTTTGGCATTTGTTTATGTAATACTGAAATTTGCAATCTATGCTTCCTCTACTGCTAAAGTTATGTAAAGGGAAGTGCTTGGTTATTGGCAAATAACTGGTTTTGCTTGTAGGTTTCTGAGTAGACATTTAAAATGCCTGAAGGAGGTGTTGGGGTGAGGACCTGGGGTTGAACCACAGGGTAGGAGGTAACACTGAACACCTTCTGCCTCTGTGGAGTGGAACTGCTCATGACGAAAGGCTGCAGCTGGTCCAGTTTAACTGCACAATAGAAATGGACATAACACCGATAGTTCTGGGAAATAACAGCATGCCTCACATGCTGCTGTGTTCCTGGCACACCCAGTGGATTGTAGGGTGTTCTGGTTTAACCCAGATGGCAAATACGCCCCATACAGCAGTTCACCTACTCCTCTGCCTGCACTGGGGTGGGGGAGAGAATTAGAGTAAAAGTGAAGAAACTTGTGGGTTGAGATCAAAACAGTTTAATAAGGAAAATTAAAGTCCTGGATGCAAGCAAAGCAGGCCTTTAAGGAATGCATTCACCACTTCCTGCAGGATCCATCACATGTAATGTGACTTTGGAAGGCAAACACGGTTTCTCTGGATGTCCCCCCTTCCTCCTTCTCCCCTTGCTTTATATACTGAGGATGATGCCATAAGGTCTGGAATATCCCGTGGTGCTGGGTAAGCCCTGCTCAGCAGTGATGGAAACATCCCTGAATTATCAACACTGTTTCCTGCACAAATCCAAAACATGGCCCCATACCAGTTACTAGGGAGAAATTTACCTCAGCCAAACCCAGCACACAGGGTATTAGGGGGACTGGATTAAAAGTGAACAAAAAGGCTAAATGCAGAGTGGCACTTGGCATTCCTTACATTTTCTAAGATTGAGGAAGGGCAGGCTGAGTTGCAGAAGACTTCTTGGAGACTATTGCAGGACAAAAAAACTCAACCCTCTTCACTTAATACTTGAGGGCAAATCTGTACTCAAAGTATCTACTCCATTTGTACTCAAATAGAGTGAGTACAAATAGAGCTGTCTTTCATGCTTGGCTGAGGAAACAAAAAGGAGGCGCCCTCTGTGAGGATGTTGGAAGCATTCAGTACTCCTAGAAAAGCTGAAGACACTGCTAAAGAATCATGACCAAAAAAACATTAGTATGTTGTATGAAGAATATAAGAAACTTCAGGCTCTCAGAGCAATAAATCCTTCATGATGCTGAATTTGGAGTTGTCTTCTGTGGTGGCCTGTTAGCCTGTGGTACAAGGGACAAAGACTTCTCTGCTAAGACAGTCCCTTGTACCAGAGACTTACGTCTCGGTCACGGTGAGAAAAGAAGCCTCTCCCAGAATGCTTTGTTCTGTTATGGCAATCTACCCCAGTTCTGCGTTCCAGGCTGGCTGTTAGTCGCCCAGCCCCCTTGCTACCTTATATGATTCATATCCCAGAAAGTTCTCCACTTCAGTTTCCCCCCATTGGCCTTTGCCCCTCACCACTCCCCCAGAGCTTCCTTATTAGTCCGCATTCCCTAGTCCCGCCTTTGTACCATCCCCGTGCCCTCAGATCATTGGTCTCTGGTGCTCCCTCCACTCCTGTACTTAAACTTGAGCCCTTCATTGTTCTCAGTCTTCGCCTCAGGTTTGCTCGTGGTGTAGCTGCATTAAAGAGCTCCCGTGGAACTCCATGCAAAGACCCTTCCTGCCTCTTTGCCGTCGACCCATATTGCTGCAGCTATCCGTGCGTGTGTGAGTGTGGCTGGTCCTGCTGAGTGGCTTTGCTTTGGAGACGCTTTTGGAAGATCGCGGCACCTCAAGCTCCAGCACAGAGCCCATGGAGCTCGGGATAGTGAAGGTCTTCTAATCTGTGTACCAAAACAGATTTTCCTTTCCCTTTTGTGATTCCCATACCGTTGTTGTGACTTGCACCCATGAACATAATTGTTGTTACAGCAGGTTGAAGCATGGTCTAAATTGCAAATTTTAGGGTAACTTAAATGGCTTCACTTTAATTATCAGAATGCAGAAGAAGCTGGTATTTTTTGACTGAAATATGTGACTCAAGCCTTTGTATTTTATATAACAATTTACAGAAGAAAATATACCGGTTTTTTTCCATAGAACATATGAACACTACAAATTTAAAGAACAATCAGATTTCCACTATGGAAAAGGAGTGTTTTATTTAGTAGATAATAGCGGGTGGAGTATTCAAGCTCCAACTGCTAAGGGATTATGAGATCATGACTTGGATATGCTATCAGGTGCCAGAAGTTCGAGGCAGTAGTTTCTCTTTCTTCACCATTTTATTCCTAGAAATCTATATGCCAAAAGCATTTTAAATATCTGGCATAGAGAAAATAACATGCATTCTGCCTCTCATGAAGTTCATTTGGCATGTTTTAAGATGTGAAAATGTAAAACGTGAAAACTGGGATTCTCATATCTATTTCTAATGATCTTTAGTTTAATGAAGAAATAGAACTTGCCTTCTTCCTGCTCAGAATTATTTTCTCTTTTCAAAGTTTTTGACCTCTTCAAGAAGAATGCTTATTTTGTGTGGTGAACTGTTTATTAATATAAATTAGGTCAAGAAGCACGGAACTCCTTTTAATGAAATAATTTCTTTAATCTTAATTTTCTATGAAATTTAGAGTGTGTACAAAGGATGTATAAGTAAGAAGTTCTTTCTGCTAGGATTTATTAGCAGGATTTGTAGCTGATGGCATTCATTGGCTGTAAAGATGGAAGTTTTATTTTTCTGAGGGAAAAGTAAAAACCAGCAGAAGGGTAGGGGAGAGAGTGAGGGTGCTTTTCCCCAAGTAGCCGGGTGATGTGTCCCTGCTGAGCACCCTCTTAGACTGGTCTGTCTGTGCCTCCAGTGCAGCATGTGGCAGTGATAAGGATGAGGAATGATACTCTGCCCTGTCTTTTCCTTGGGACTTGTCCAAACTCCCTAATATTACTGCTTTTTCGGTGTATGCCAATCAAATGTAAATGTTGATTATTGGTTTTTAAATCTCTTTGCACAAATGTTGTCTAGTAATAGCTATTGAGCATCTCTATGACTATTTTCTACTTTGTTATGCATTATGTTTGATTTTCTCTAATGTAAACCAAAATCTTCAAAGACAAAAAGCAAAGAAAGGAGGAAGTGAGGAAGAGTGATCCTTTTGCCAGAGGGAATGGCTTCCTATAAGCATGGCAACAGCACTTGAGGGGTTTGCAGGTGCAGGTCATAGGGAATAATGACACAGGAGTATTAGCACCAGAGCAGCAAAGGGAAAAAAACCTGCCCACAGAGGCTCTGAAAACAAGACTACAGAACTGCAAGCCTTTAGCATTATTGAGGTGAAAGCACCTGAAAGTACTATGCCGTAAGATGTTTCCAGATTTGTTGAAATTTAAATGCTAAAGTTCAAATCTACTGAAATACATCAAGCGACTGTAACAGTCTCACCAAAAAGGTGAGCTTAACCTTCATCTGCGCTGGGGTTATTTTATATCCCTCTCAGATGATATGAACGGGCCTCTGGAGAATTATTTAACTGTGGTGAAGAGGGAATTCCTGCTAGAAGCAGAGTTTTCAAGAGTGTTGGCTTAGCCACATGCAGACAATGCAGTAACTTCAGGAAAAAGCTTTTGGAATCTTACTTTGTTTTCTCAGGAGCAGTGTTACAGCAGTATTCAGAGTCCTTTTAATGCTTAAGAAAAATGTGAATTAAGGGCTTTGGATATTAACTTCTCCTGGCCAGGCTTGCTATGTTGCAGTCATAGGGTCATGGTTGGGGAAAAAGGCACTGGCAGTACTAAGTAAAGAGAAGTCTATAGTGGTTTGTTAGAGGAGAGACTCCAGAGGTCCAGTAAAAGTAGTAATCTAAATCTTAGGTTAATCAAGAAATAAAAAAGTCTCCAAATGCTTAGAGCAGAGAGAAGTGCCTTGTTAGAAGATGACTGGTTTCAGAAAGAATGAAAGACTTAAATTTTATTAAGAAGCGAGGAGAAAATTAATTACAGTGCAGAAAAGAAATACAAATTTATGGCCTGTGATTATTACCTTTTTATTTCTCCAGAGAAAAAGAACAGGTATGAAAGCCAACACTACTACCTTGGCTGGTTGGAAAGCATTATGTTTTTCATGCTGTAGCTGCTACTATTAAAAATTGCCAAGTGGGTGTTTTTTGTTATTAGTCAAAGAATTGGGTATCTTGGATTAAATATACTTAGTTGTTGCAGTTCTGTTTAATTAAATATTTATCAAACTTAAATTGTAAGGAAATGAGTAGGTAAAAGTTGCATTAAATGGAATCTTGTTTGGTGGTAAATAATTCCAATAGACTGAAAAATGAGTAAGGCATTCTTAAAGACTACTTGGAAGTAAATATTAATTTAAAATGTCATAACTTCATAAAATAAAAATACATCCCCCATCACTTTCTAAATTTTGGAGTCTATGTGTTGAAGGATTTAATTTCCTTTAATTGTGCATGTATTAGTAAATTAGAGGGGGGAGAGAAAACAAGACATTTTACTTTCAATGTTTTCAAGCTGAAGACTTCTTGTACAAGCTAGTAGCACAGCTGAACAAATAGCTCTTTCTGAGTTACTGTGGAAGAAGTGCCACACAGCTTCTATCTTTAGCTAATGCATCTAGCTCTTTTCAAAGATGGCCTGGTCGGCACACCTCAAACTAAGATTGGTAGGAATGGTCCAAAGGGCAGCTGGAGGTTTAAATAATTTCTAAGTGACTGGAAAAAACCCAACAATCTCAGCATAGCTGCTGAATTGTTTTAATGAATATGTTATGTCTAACAGAGTGATACAGTGGCATAGATGTGTCGTGCACAAGTCGTTTACATCCTGTTTGCTATATGGTCAAACATCTAAGATTTATGGTTGGACTCTGTCTTAAAGTTTTTTTCCACCCTAAGTGATTCTTTACCTTACCCAGTATGAGTAAATCATGTCTCAGCTGCAGAGCTGGCTTCTGTCTCTGGAGCATAAGTAGTGTTTTCTTGTGACCTGTAGGTCAGAGGAGTTACTCCTGTGAGCTCAGTGCACCTGTGAGTAGAGATTTAAAACTCTTTAGAGCAGTTTAGTTCAGCTGTGTTTGAACAACTCTAATAAATCTAGATTGCAGTACAAAAGGGTTGCTAAACAAGTGTGGTGACAAACTTGAATTCAGCACAGCAGTCAAAGCCCCCAAATATTAACATTACTTACTAAAAGGGAAAGAAAGATTCCATATCTGTTTAGTTGCTTCTGTGTAGATCCAGGTATGCTTTTGGTGCTGGCAACTAAGCTTTTAAGATAGTTTTGGGTCATGGAGCTACTTGCAGGGCCTCAATCAAATGGCCTTGTCTGATGTCTGTTGATAGCCAGACAAAAATGTGAGCTTTTAATTGACAAATGTTTTTGTTAGCTATTCCATGGAAAAAAAATTATCCAAATGGACATTTTGTTATTAGTGCTAAGCTACCCAGAAACATCCCAGGTTAATACAATCAAGCTTTTAGTTATTGATTTACTTATGTGGTTTGCATATCAGAAAAAAATGATGCACTAGTCTTTAAGGCTTATGCTGCTGAATCCCCTTCCAGCTCAAGTAAATAAAGGGCGATAGAACAGAAAATACAAACCACTACATTACTGCCTTCTCTTAAAAGGGTAAGAAAACAGCTTGTAGAAAGTAGTTAATATCTGTAAAAGTATTTACTACCTTAAAAAGTGATAAGTGACGTAAATAATCAGTTTCCCCAGTTTCTCATGCTGATCTAGAAAAAGTATAAATAAATTTTTTGACCTTTATAGTGATAACTTCAAAGAAGTTGAATTTTTTGCAAATTTCTATTTCATCATCTAATATGCCTAAAATGGAAATGCTGTTAGAAACTTGTTTCCAGTAATCTTTTACGTTTTTTAGGCTGTGTATTTGTCTTACGCTTAATGAAAGAAGGAAATTTTAACTAGTAGTGATCATGACCCCTTTATCAGGAAGATTACTAATTTCTGTATGTTAGCCAGTTGCTCACAAAGGTAGAAATAGGCTTCATGATAGTCGTGATCAGTTCAGAGACCATAATTTGGTGTGAATTTAGGTTTACATTTGTTATTTTCCCATTTGCTTACACTGAAATTTCATTTGCCATTCTAACACAGCATAGTTGCCCAGTCTTGGAAGTTTCTGTAATTCTTTGTGCTCATCCTTATTACCTTGAATAACATAGTTTTGTCTGCAGATGTCACTCTTGTAGCTTCTCCATTTTTACCTGACTGTGCAGGTGCCTGGAGCGCTCCACTTATACCTTACAGATGTTGCTGTAAGATCTAACTATTAATTTTATTCCTGTCCTCTCCATTCCAACACTTAATCAAGTGTCTCTCTTTGTAGGTCATTTCCCTTATGCTTTTCCTAAAAGCACTTGACAATTGACCTTTTTGAAAGCTTTATTTGCAAATCCATATAATGTAGATCAATCTTCTTTACACTAATGCTTATTAACCCCTTTAGTGAATCTCAGCAGTTCATGATGAGTGTTTCTCCCTTTCACAAAAATCCTTTTGAGTTTTCCTTTGGAAATTAAATAATTTGAGCTGCCTCTTAATTATATGCTTTAATATAATGCCCGTTATTTTATCTACCAAGGCTTCCTCATCAGATGTTTCCCATTCAACTAGCCCTAAAGGCGTGCATTTATTTTATTAGCCAGTGCCCAGTCCCCTGATACTGATGCATAGTACATGTCACCTTAAGAAGTTTTACTCTTTTGTCTTTGAGTTCCTTTGCAATTTTTGGGCATCTAGCCATCTGATGCATTACTTTCCATTCATTAAAAAAAAAAAAAAAACAAACCCAAGTTTTTTTGCTTTTTCAGCTTATAAACTCATCATCTGGCCCTAATATGTTGCCTCCTTAATGTGAGGTTTCTGTGAAGAAAGTATTGAATTATACAGCAAAAATACATACAAATTTAGTACTCTTCTATTGCTTTTTTGTAGAATCGTAGAATGGTTCAGATTGGAAGGGATCTTAAAGAATATCTAGTTCCAGCCCCTCTGCCATGGGCAAGGACACCTTCCACTAGATCAGGTTGCTCAAAGCCCCATCCAGCCTGGCCTTGAACACTTCCAGGGATGGGGCATCCACAGCCCCTCTGGGTAACCTGTTCTGTTGTGTCACCATTCTCACAATAAAGAATTTCTTCCTAACATCTAATCTAAACCTGCCCTCTCTGTTTGACTCTATTTCCCCTTGTCCTGTCACTATGTGCTCTTATAAAAAGTCCCTCTTTGTTTTTCTTGTGGACTCCCTTCAGGTACCAGAAGGCCACAATTAGGTCACCCCAAATAATTTTCTGGGCTGAAAAACCCAATTTTCTCAGCCTTTCCCCATAGGACAGGTGCTCCATCCCTCTAATCATCTTGTTGGTCTTCCTCTGGACTCATTCCAGCAGGTCTATGTCTTTCCTGTGCTGGATGCAGCACTTGCAGGTGGGGTCTCACCAGAGCAGAGCAGAGGGGCACAATCCTCTCCCTTGCCCTGCTGGCCTTGAGGATGCAGCCCAGGACACATTTGGCTTTCTGGGCTGTGAGTGCACATGGCTGGGTCATGTCCAGCCTCTCATCCACCAGCACCCCCAAGTCTTGTAATGCCATGGTTTTTTTGAAGACATTGTCGGAAGTTTCCTATTATTGTGGTGCACCATGGAGGGGATCTCATTATCCACACTTTGTATTTCTTATTAGCTATTATTCAGTCTGCTTCACCTTGCCTTATTGCATCTATGTCTAAGATGTCAGATTTTTAATTCATGTGAATTTTTCCATGTAGTGTTGTTCCAGCTTTTTGGTGGATGCCTGCTGGCTTTTGCTCCACTTTTAGCTGTGCTGACTGGCTTACACTTTTTCTCAAGTTTTTCATGGTAGAAGCTGTGCAATTGCTCTGTGTTTTCAATATCGTGTTCTTAAATAGTTTGCATGTTGTCTGCAAAGATTCAATTGCTTTTCCTGGTTATTTCTATCTTCTTACTTGGAATGCTTCCTCAGTTTGAAGAAGCATTGGGTTTTCTAAAACTTTTGTTAGTGGGGTTGTGATGACCCACCCTTAAGGGGCAGGAAGCACCTAAGATCTGTAAATGCTCTTTGGTCAACAGGAACAAAAAAAAAGTAAGAGGATCTGCAAACAGTTAGAAAATTTTATTAGTAAATGACACATTTGGCATGGAAATTGGTGTGTTAGTTCCTGACCTACTATATAAACACCCAACAGTGGAGTTTGGATAAAAGGGTGGGGTGGAAAGGAAGGAAGAATTTAAAGAGGGAGAGATTAATTAAAGAAAGAAAGAGAGAAAGTAAAGGAACAGGAAGGGGAAAAGCAGGAGAAATTAAAGAGGGAAAGATGAATTAAAGAAAGAAAGGAACAGAGAAAAAGAGAGAAAATGATCATCACTTCTGGTTCCAGCATTGATCCAGCTGATAAGCATTGATCTAGCTGTGTCAGTCCAGCTGGTGAGACATCCAGGGTCCTGGGGGGCACTGCCCAGGCTTGGGAAGGTACCTTTTTTACGGACAGGTTTCTCGCTTTCTATGTAAATTAGTTATCATGTGCAGGGTGTTCTGGAAAGGGTTTGGAGGGCTTTGTGGGTCATTGGTGGCTCAATCCCATGTTATAGTTCATGCCCGCTTCCTGCCACTCATTCCTGCACTTGTGCTATACTGTGTTGTGGTTCTTTCTCATGGAAAAGTGCTGCTCTACCTCTACCTGGCCTCCCTTCTCCAGCAAAGTCTTGTTCTTTCTCATGACGTGTTAATACTACGAATGAGCACTTCTCAGGTTGTTGTGCAGCCTGGGTGGATGGAGCCTGGGGATGCATCACCACAATCCATCCTGTGACCAGTCAGCTTCTCTGGGCCTCTATAGCTGTGAGGTTGTTAAATTTTGTATTTTATTTGAACACTAATATTTTGAACCTGATATTGTGCCTTTTTAGGGACTGAGGTAGAAATGACTTGGCCTCATGTATTTTTGAATTATGAACTTTCTATTATTGATGTCTAAAAAAATTAGTATCAGCATCATGATCTGGCATGGTATTTCCCAGGTGTATATGAAGGCAGCTGAAGTTACTAGCTGATTCTGTTCCCTGCTGTGGGGGGACTGTCAGCATGTCACAGTCAATACTTCCAGGCTGATTAGGCAGACAGTAATATCATATGCTGTGTCTATCTTGTTTGTGACTGAAACTTTATGCTGCTGGGCTCTGGTTGGCTCACGAACTTGTTTGAACACTGAACTGTTTTAAACCGGTGTGCACTTTTTTCCCATGCTTCCTATGTAGCAAATATCTTGATATGTGGCACAAGGTAGCAATGGATACCTTCCTTATGCTATTCTGGTAGTTCTGCTATTGTTACAGCCATTTCTTAGTTTGAAAATAGCATCCGAGTTCCCCCAACTTTGTTCCTAGGACTTTTCGTGCTTAGGTAAAGGTAAAAACAGTTTTTTGTTTTAGTTTTCTGTTTTCTTCCACCTTGTTCAAAGGGACAACCTTTTACTGTCCAGCCTTTTGCTATGGCTTGCAGTGTGACAGGTGGAACCCTCTGCTTTGTCATGTCTTTAGCTCCCTGTACTTCACCCAAGTGGATATGTATTTTGAGAACAAATGATCCTTAGGGCCTGATAATATTTCCTCAGGCTAGGTTTAAAACCTCCTCTCTAGTATTTAAGAGTAAAATCCACAAAGTTTACCTAAATTGTTTCTTCCAAAATCATTTCTTTAATTTCAGGAGTGTTCTCATCCTCCAGTGAATATGGACCTAATTTCTCTCCTGGTCTTCAGTTGCATACTGAGAATTTATCATTCTCTTTAGTCTGCATTTCTAGGGATATTGAAATGTTTGAGCAGTGAGGGATGCTTGAAGATCCTGAGGTAGGGTATTTTTGCCTTTGATCCTTACTCCAGCTAAGTTGATGGGCACAATGTCCACATAATTTGAAATAAGAAAGGGCAGAGAAGGTGTGAGATTTGGTAGTTCCTTAAAATGGAAAATATATTACTTTCATGGCTACTTGAACTGCAATTGTCTGCCCTCACAATAATGTTTCTTCATTTGGTAAGACCCACACATCTGTTTGTCCTGGTAAACAGAAGACTAATTTTGTATCTGTCAACTATATAATTAAGTGTTCTACCTTTGAGTTTTATTTTCCTAGCAGCGGATCAAATAGGCAAGCACAGCCTCTGGATGACGAATGTTTTGCCTAAGGTGTAAGGGACTTACACTAGGGCTTCCTACATGGTAGGTTAGCTCTTTAAGCAGTACTATCTTTCACATAAAATCCTTGTTGAATAGCAACATAACATTGTTAAAGGTTAAAATTCTAATTGTATCTGTTACCTCATCAAACAACTAAGAAGTGTAATTTTCAGCTAGGATAGCTTTTCTTTTTATTTTTTCTTTTCTCTTCTTTTTTTTTTTTTTTTACCTCTTTGAGCGGAAGACATTAGGTGGCTGACAAATCGTACACTTGTTAGATGTTTTAAGACAAAAACATTTTTTGGAATGACAAGCAATCCACATGCCTACTACTACAGGAAATCACTAAATATGTTGACGTTTTAATTTTTCTCAGCAAAGCAGTTAAAAATCCTTGCCTTCAAGGTATTAAAGCCTCGGTGTTATTTGACTTTGAAAGCAGTTACAGGTAATGTCTACATTTAGCTCTGGTTATTTGCATTGTAGTTGTATCAAGAGAATGCAGCGGAGTAGAGTATCGATTTCTTTAACTTCCTCCACTTATATTCAGTGTGGATTTTCTTCTGTGATTTGTAAGTGATCATCTCTGTAAAGAATAATTTAAATTGCCAAATTTTGTATCGACTATTTTGTGGTCTTGTAAAAAAACATGAAATTCATGTACACTTTCAGCTTTTAACCACTAGATGGTAGCTAACCACTATCTACTACTCCTAATTGCCCATAGTAAAGGAACCCTCGTTGCCAAAGTTGTGCGATGTAACACTAACAAAAAAAAAAAAAAATCAGAATCTTAGAACATACTGAATTGGAAGGGACTCATCAGGATCATCGAGTCCAACTCCCGGCCCTGCTCAGGACACCTCAGGAGTCACACCATGTGCCTGAGAGCATTGTCCAAACACTTCTTGCACTCTGTCAGGCTTGGTGCTGTGACCACTGCCTTGGGGAGCCTGTTCCAGTGTTCAGCCACCCTCTGGGTGAAAAGCCTTTTCCTGATATCCAAACTAATCTTCCTCTTACTCAGCTTCAGGCCATTCCCTTGGGTCCTGTCACCACAGAGAAGAGGTCAGTGCCTGCCCCTCCTCTTCCCATCACGCTAAAGTTCTAGACTGCAGTGGGGATAGTGACTGGTCTCCAGCCTGATGTCACCCCATTAACTACTTTTGATACTGTGAAATGAACAAAGTCTTTTGAAATTGTGAAATGAATTTTCATAATTCCTAAAATAATATGACAACTCAATATTTTAGTTTAAAAAGTGTTTCTCTGACACAGTTGATTGTGTGCTTCATCGTTTTACTGATCTGCACAGTGGTAACTTACCCCCAAATCTGACTTAAGGCTTTGCTGGGTGCTGAGCAGAGCCAAGGCTAGCCAGGGACGTATGACGGACTAAAATTATTCTTAGAATTCTGGGTTATAATACAAGACTGCATATCCTCATTAATGCATAAATTAAATTCTTAAAAATAATCTGACTTCACCACGAATCTTGTACTCCTGAAACATCTGGGGAGGAAATGTATTCCTCAAATCACAGATTGAAATAAATTGATCAATTGATCACCAATAAAATAAAGGATAAAAGAGCAGGGTTTTTTAAAGTTGGTTAAAATCTGCAGGAAAGCTTTTTTTTTTTTTTCTTCCAAATTATAAAAATGTTTATGTAAGTGAAATCTGGCATTGGGATAGAACAAGGAGTCCTTGTTAAGCTCTGCCTCAGCAAGAACTGTTCTGGTCAAAAATCTGTAAAAAATCAACCTGGATTATTTGATCCATTTATGTAGCCATTATACGCTATTCAATCTAATGCTCTAGTGGATGTAAAGCAAACTCTTAAAGCAGTATTTTTATAGCAGTTTAAGCCAAATCAGCTATAACTTTTTGAGGCTGAGCATTATTTGTTTTTGTGGCTTATAAGGCAAAGGAGAGGTACAGGTTATAAGAGTCTGGCATATAGCTGTTGACCAAGAGTTTGCTTCTCAGCCTTCTGGGTTGGTTTCATTAATGTTGTGCTAAACTGGCTGTGCTGGAAGTCTGACTTTTGACCCAATGATAGCAGTGACCTGATGAGAGAAGTTAAGCACTGTCTCAACCACTTCATTATTTTCCATTTTCCTTTTTATAACTTAATGAGATGGAAGATGACAGAAGTTGAATTCCTTAAATATCAACAACCTTTGAATGACTCTAACCAATATCAGTGTATTATCTAGTACTGTAAATGCAGTCTGCCTAAAAGGTTCTGAGGATATATTACAGCTGCAAGGAGAGTTCCTGTGTAAGGTAATGATTTGTGATTATTTGATATTAACACATATATGGGTTCCCTCCATGGGTTAGATTATTCCTTGTCATGATTGACAGTCATTTTAATTTTGCCAGTCTCTAATTAGTCTAAAAATGTCACATTCCAAGTTACTAAAATGACTGAGATTTCTGGAGTTTGAGGACTATTTTTGCAAATGATAAATGAGCTGACAGAGATGCTCTGCTAGGCTTGCCATTTACAAACAAGAAAACTAGTTTAAAATAGGGAAGTTGAGAGAAGATTTAACTGCAGGGATGATGAGATAGTGGAGCTTAAAACCCTGAAAGAACCTTAGATTTTAGAACATCAGATTTTTGACTTCTTCAGGGAATCATCTTGGTGGTAACCCATGAAGGACTTCCCTAGTGGGAAACAAGACTGAAGAAAACTGCTTGACCTGCAAGTATAGCATCATTGGAACACAGGTTGGGGAATCTCCATCCTTAGAGATATTCAAACTGCAAATATCTCTGAGCAACCCACTCTAATTGGACCTGCTCTGAGCAAAAGACTGGTCTAGATGACTTCTGGAGATTTCTTTAAATTCTCATAATTTAGTGAATCTGTAAGTTAATTGCTATGACTTTATAGCCTTTTAGGAAAAAGATCCATGGTTTTTAGGTGGTTTTTCAAGAGATTTAAATAAGAGGGGTTTTTTCCCCTTATTTTTTAAAAAAAGAACTTTTATTACTGCATGGCAAAGTTAAGCGTGCTGGGCCGAGATTTTACTTTAGAAATCACATACATCATACAAAGAAGTACAGAATCATAGAATGGTTTTGGTTGGAAGGAGCCTTAAAGATCAGCTGGTTCCAACCCCTCTGCCCTCCCTAGGCAGGGACATCTTCCACTAGACCAGATTGTTCAGAGCCCCATCCAGCTGGCCTTGAACACCTCCAGGGACAGGGCATCCACAGCTTCTCTGGGCAACCTGTGCCAGTGCCTCACCACCCTCACAGTGAAGATCCTGACCTCCTGCTGCATGAGACCATTCCCCCTTGCCCTATCACTACATGCCCTTGTGTAAAGTCCTTCCAGCCTTCTTTCAGGCCCCCTTTGGGAACTGGAAGGTGCTGGAAGGTCTCCCCTGTGCCAGCTTTTGTCCAGGCAGAACAGCGCCAACCCTCTCAGCCTGTCTTCACAAGAGAGCTGCTCCAGCCCTGTGATCAACTTAGTGGCTCTCCTCTGGACTCCTTCCAGCAGAATGTAAATAATTGATTCTTCGGTGGTTTGAATATATCCATAGGAATTAACTCTATATGTAGTATTTAATAGCATGTTTAATTTAGATCGATAACTCTGTAAAGGGTTCAGAGAAATCTGTGGATGTTTACTTTTACCCTAAATGCAATTTTTCAGTCTTTCTCTTTCAAGCACGTATGCACAACTGGATTTGACTATAGTAGGTGTGGAAAATGCAGATAATGCAGGGAAAATAGTTTTTACTCATGTGATTTTTATCAATGCTAAGTTTGTCAAGTGCTTTTAGACATTATTCACATTGATATGAGTGGAAGCAGAAATCTTTAGGGACATTTTCAGCCAGAAATATCTGTAAAAATATCTGTTTTCTTGTTCTGAATACTTAGATTGTTTTTCTTGGCATTTTGAAGAGGACATTGGATTATGTTCAGTCACTGAAGTGGAAAAAAATTAAGGCTCTTTTGGGAAGAAAAAAGCCTAACATTTCTTGCTGAAGAAAAATTGCTGTATTAAGCAACCGTTGTACAACTGAAAAATAAGTGTGACTGAATGTACTTGTATAAAAAATATGAATAGAAAACTCAGTAATTTACAAGTCTGTAGGTAGAAGATATTTGAAAGTTGCTTGACTGTTGTTGCTGTATATTTAAGCAGTCACCTGTGGCAAGGAAACAAAGATGCCTGTTGACACGAGGATTGCTTCAGAAGGCTAAACACAAATTAGAGAAGCAGTTATAAAATTGACTTCTGCAAATAGTTATGTTGCCCTTGAGTATGATGAATTGTATCCAGCCATGTTTGTATGTAAACAGTATCACCCTAACAACACCGTGGTTGGTAGCAGTAACTTTCAAGGCCTAATCTATAAGCAGTAAATTCTGGTGGCTAGAGACCTCTCGTTTCTGTGGTAGTGCAATTTAATTTTCAATCAATTTGTATGCATGCTAGAACTGAATTTTAAATACAGAGATAAGGTTAATAGCTGCCCGGTTTTTTAGGTCTTTACTCTATTTTCAAGAGTTATTTTGGCGTTCCTAGTGCAGAGGAATGAAACAAGTGCAAACAAAATGTTGGGGGAAGAGTGCAAAATGATGAATGTAGGAGCTTTCTCCCTGGTTTAGGGCTTGTTCCTGAAAAACAGTACTTGATGCTTATATTGAATAGTACAATGTTTAGAGCCGGAAGAAAGCAACTTTGGAAACGGAGCATTGGCAGAGTGATAAAGGTAAGGAGACCTGAATTTTGAACTGGGTTTAGACTAATAATTATATAGTTTGAGTAAAGGTATGTATTGAGGGGGGAGGGCATAGAAAAATGTGTGTTCTGAAATAGGTGTAAGTGGATGATGTTAGTTGCACAATTTGTTTTGAAAGGCAAATTTGCACTGGGGGGTGTTTATGCATTTGACTAGCGGTACTTGTATCTTGTCCAGATTGTTGCAAAGGTCTGGTAATGGTCTAATTTCACAAATGCTGTGTTAGTACATTGAAGAGTTTGATGTTAGATCTGGCAACAAAACAAGGGTGGACTCTGCCACCAAGGAAAATAGAAATGTAACTTCACTTTTCCCATACTTCTAAGATGGGAATAGAATTTTGAAGGCAATACTTAGCATTGAGAAACAACAATAGAATATAGAAGTCATTAAGATACTTAGACTAATTTTAAAAGCTGGTTATTTAAGCAAACTGTTCCTGAGTTAATGCAGTGGGATAACACACATGCAGAGCTCTGATTTTTGAGATTTAAGAGTTAGCTAAGGGGACTACCCTAATTCTCTAGGGTTTGTATTTTTTTGGAAAGAGGAAATGAAAACACTGAAACTTGAAAACTCAGGGTGCTTGAAAATGTGTAAAATAGTTTGCAGTTTACTTTTGCAGGGAAATTCATGAGCAAGGCTTATGTAATATAAAACATCTTAGCAAGTTAAAAGAGAGACAAAGGAATTCCATGTTGGTTAAATAAATTTTGTATTAGACAGTAAATTAACAATAGAACCATTCTTACTTTTTGACTCTTTCACTATTGAACTTCCCAGTAAAGCGTTGCTCATCCATAACACTTTGATTTCAGCATGTCTAAATTCAGTGATGCACAGTATTCTGACAACAAAATGCGTCATTTGCTGGATAAAGAGTGTTCAGAACAAGTTTTATCTTGTGTACATATGACTTGCATACTAAATAATGTTCTTGCTAACTCTATTCATGGTGTCTGCATCAGCAGCTACAGTCTGTAACGGAGAAGCTGGCAATAGTCAATAGCTGGCTTCTGATCCTGTTGTTTCAAAAAAAGAACCCCCAGAATCTCTGACTTGTGCTCTTTTAGTACCTGCTGCTTAAATATATATACTGTGTAGCAGCTAGGAAACTTCTTTTAAATTTTAATCTGATCTGCATTTGTTTCTTCAGACTGATGGTGAGATGTTTATGGGTTTAGGTATATGTGAAGATGGGTTTAGGAATCCCTCCCTTTTCTTCAGGAGATGATGTCTATTGAAATCAGTTTCCTGTGCCAAATTGTTAGTATTTAGGTATTAGGAATTTTAAGGTTTTATGTAACATAAAACAAGCTACTTGTTATGACTGGACTAACCATCAGAAAAGGACTTTTCAGTTAAGTAGTTTAGCTTTGGACCTTCATCTGTTGTGGAACTGTGTCATATGACCTTTCTTACCATCATAACCAAGAGTGGTAAAAGAAACTGAAACTAAACTTGGCTGTGTTGTTCTTTACATGAAAAACTGAGCTGAAGCTGTACCATAAAAACCTTGGACAATCATTCCAGATATCTAAGTGAGACAGTGTTTATCTCTTGTAAATACTGCTCCTTCTGAATCCTCCTACATTATGGGACCATTAGGAAGAGGCTTTGATGTATGACCTTGATCAGAGTTGCTGCTGATACTTTTCAGGATTTGCATGTCAGTTTTACTGCATGTAACGGCAGTTTCTCTCTTACCTGCATAAATGATAGCATGTGTGTTTCAGCATCCTTCCATCTTCAAACCTTACCCTTTCAGGGCTCTATGAAATTTTGAATTACATAGAGCGTCTATTCTTGGGTATTTTTTTTTGTAGAGATGCTGTTTAGGCCTATGTACTTCTGTAGTGAATCCTGCAGGATATAAAATGACAAAAACTCTTAGGCCATGACCACAATGCTGGTTTGAAGTGAGATGTGAGGGTAGCTAAAGGTGAAAGGGAAGAATGAGGAGTAGAAAGCTCAGCATTTTCTTGTAATTAATTCTCTGAGTTTCCTAATTCCAAGTGAAGAATATCTTAAAAATTTATTCTTCTAGTAGTATGCAAATGGAAGCTCAGAAGCTAGACTGGAAGACAGTTTCCAGTTTAGCTTTTTAGTGTTTTTAAATACATAAATTAGTGACTTGCTATTAAAAGCACTGAAGTTAGGTTTCCTGTACTTTTCCATGTACAAACTAATCCTAAAAGTGAGGCAGATGTCTTTTCTAGTGGCTGCAACAACTAACGTGCGAGTTTGTGATTGAACAACACTTCATTTGGGGAGGAAGTTTGTGGAAATGGTAACTCATCAAAATATAGAAGCATTACAGCTTGAATTACATTGAGTGTTCTTGTATTGCAGCAACAATCAGGAAAAAATGTGTGGAACTTGCATTAGTTATAGAGATATCCAACATATCAATGCAAATGCCTTCCAGTAGTGACAGGGGATAAATACAAGTCAATGTCCTAATCTTCATAAAACCATAGCTTTACCATTTAGTTAATAGTTTCCTGTTTCTCTAGGTATGGTTCATTAATTAATTTAAGTTAATTTTTGTGATATCTTAATGAACACTCTTGTTACTGGACTTAGACATCACATATTGCCCAATGCTGTATGTCCAGCTATGCACAGTAGCTTGTATATTTGTTATAAGGTTTGAGACACAGCACTTAAAAATTTTTAAAAAGCGGAAGCAAACATTGGGGCATGATTGCTCAGTTTGAGAAGAAGGTGCTCATGATTTCAGTCTACACAAACAGCAACTTGTAGAAGAAATGAAGGCTATGAACTTGTCAAGAGCATCTGTATGGGTGGAGCTGGTGACTAACAACCAGCATAAGATGTAGTCTTGTATAGCAAAATATCTGGAGTTCTATGTTGGAAACACAATCAGAGTACAAAAGTAGTCTGTAGTTTAGGTAAAACAAAAGGCTTCTTGCTGTATAAATAGAAACTAATTGGTAGAATATGGGTTGTATTTTTTTTTTTTTTTGTTAAAGATGCCCTATCAGTTGTGTTCAAATTACTGGAACAATAGTTTTGAGGATTCTACTGTTATCATCTAGTGTGATTGAAGCTGATTCAGACAAGATGGTTGCTTTTTGCGTGTCTAACTAGGAGGAAAATTTCTGCTCATGTTTAAAAACAGTTAGGAAAAGCCAATCCTGTCATGACACTTCACTCTCAGGAAACTGGAGACCAGGTTAGAGTATGAGAGAGGTAAAATAGCATAAAGTACATGTACAAATTAATCTGCTACTGTGTTCTTCAGACACATCTGTGTAAAGAATAGGATCTGTATGTTTGTCTTTTATATGGAAAAATATTTCTAATGCGTTCAGCATTTATGAAGGCATGGTAGTACTTACAAGTTTACCAAATATTTGAAAATTCCTTCAGAAAGTAGGAAAGATATTTACATAAGGGTATAAAGTATATTATGCAGGTCCTTTTGGCTCTGCAAAAGCTTGTGGATAAATCACTTATGCATACTTTATAAAGTTACTAGTTTTCTCCTAATCACCGGGGAAATAAGGATTGAATTTACCACCAATGAAACATTATTCTAAATTTCTTTTGAAAATGAAATGATATTGAATCTTGTAATCCGCAAGCACAATAATACCACTAACTATTCCAGAAGGCTGTTTTGTCTATAATGTAATGAGGTGTGTTACATATGGGAATTCAATTTAATTAGAAGAATAGGCTTACTGCTTGAAGAATGGTATAATAGCTATAGTTAAGCACATTTGTAAACACTTGTGTACCTTGAGGCTTGTGGTTTGTTTTACTTCTCATTATATTAAAGAGATAATGTATAAAACCCTAGCTTCCTCCAGCAGCATCTGTCTTTATTAGAGAATGCTTACAATATCTTCCATGAATAACAAAGATCAGTCAGAATCCTGTCTTGGCTTGATGGTCATACGTGACTAGACTAAAAAGCTGAGACAAAGGACTTAGGGTGTTGAAGATAACTTGCAGAATAATGGAGATGTACATACAAAATACATTTTTTTCTACAAAACCTTTCAACAAATTAGCCTTCTGTACAAGATTATTTATGATAGAAATGTTGTGATAAATCTGAAAATAGAACACCAGAAACAAAGTGTAAAATTATAACAAAGGCCACTTCTAAAATTTTCATTTGAGTGCCATAAAAGCATAAATCACAAGTGGGGAAGAATGTAACAGCCTTTACTTTTTAAAATAAATTTTAAAGCTTTCTTTATTTTTGTCTTCAAATTAGATCGTGAATTTTTCATTGTCCACTTTGTGTTTTATAACAGCAAAAGCTCAAGGAAGAGAGGGAGGCTAAACGTGCTCATCTGGATGGCAGGCATGATTACTTACTGGATATTGTCGCCTCTTTTGTGAATCTGGACAAAGCAGAAGTAGAAGATGCTATACTTGATGGTAACCAGGTAATCTGATGAATTTGAGAGTGAAGTATACTTTGGAGCTAATATTGCCATTAAATTCTTGGTGAGATAGTTGTCAGACTTCACGTCTGAGATTACTCAAATCTTCTCCTTGAAAAAATATTTTCCAGCATTTTTTATTTAAGTTGAACGAAAGTGTCCTTAATTCCAGGACCTATTGTAACAATATTGATTTTTAAAGTGATTAGAATTTCTCCTTTCCAGTGGTTATAGACAATATGGTAAAACCTGTGACTATATTTCATGGTGAAACCACACCGTGAAGTCTTCCAGTCCTTGAGTATACAGCACGTAGAGGTTCAAAAGTCCTGTCCACAGCAGGTTGTATGATGTTTTTTCCGTAAGGCTGCCGCCAGTGTTTGTAAGACTACACTGAGATCTAGTTTAGCAAATTAAAATAGGTAGAAACTACTTGACAAAATAGAATGGCTTATGTGATATGACTGACGGCATGAGGGCTAATACAAATTTATATATTGAGATATTGAAAAATACCACTTTTTAAATAATCCAGGTAGACAGAAATAGATCTTTTACTTCCTGACACTAAAGTAAACATGGCTGTGTTTGGGTTTTTTTGGTCTGTTTTCTCTCATATTCTCTTTCCATCTGTGTGCCTTCAATTTATGCATTCCCATTTCAGTGCTAATACTGTTGAGAAACTGAAGAAAGTCCAGTGGAAGACCAGTAAGAAAGAGAGGGACACGGGGCACGTGAAGTATGAGTTGAGGGAGAAGAAGAGGTTGAGTGGCAGTCAAATAGTAGCCTCCAGTTGCTTGAAGAGTGGTTGCAAAGCTGACAGAGCTGAACTGATCTCAGTATTTGCAGATGATAACTCCAAAGACAAAGCCACATCTTGCAAAATGGCCACTGGTGGCCACTCTTCTTCACCAGGAGGGTAATGCAGCATGGGAATATGTTACTTCAAGTCACTTGTGGAATTTCTGTCCTTGGGCTTTTTGAGACTCAGCCTAGGAAAATCTCTAGATGATCTGAGCTGTTGTTGGTGATACAGGAGGCTGGCCTCAAGACCTCCCAGAGGTCCCTTCCAACATTTCTGTGACTTCAGATGATAGCAAATGAGCTGTGCAGAACACTGTCATGCACATTAAAAAGCAGAAGTTGTTTCAGCCTTTGTGCATTCTATCTCTAAATGGGTTTCCTGGCAAACTATGCAGCCTGAGAATAGCTGTCAGATGAGGAAAATACTGGCAATTGCTATACTTGGAAACAGAAAAGTGTAATAGTTGTTTTGACCTCATCTTGGAGGGCTCAGCCAAGATTTTCTGGAATAGAAGTTTGTTATCTTGGTGTAACTGAGGCTTGTTATTGATGGAAGAGGGATAATTGTGGCTTTCTTCCTGCTTCTGGTGATCTTTTAGCCTTTTTTTCTGCACTAGGAAGCACGAATGGTACCAGCTAATGTTTCTGAAAATGAACTTGAAGGAGTTTTTCTGCTAAAGATAGCTATGTAGTTAGGGACTACATGAAAGAGTGGCTCAGATCTAGAAAAATAATGGATGAGGCCAGACTTTTGAGTGCTGAGACATGGATCAGCATGCTAGCATAAAGCAATTCAGTTTCTTCCTCAGCCTGTGTGGCCTATACAAGAGATTTGTGGACTGCACTACCAATACATGCTTCCGTGATGCTTGATGGCGGCCTTGAACTGATGGAGAACTGTGAAATTGTCCTGATGCTTGTAAATAAATAAATAAATGCTTCCTCTCTTGGTATGATACGAATCAAATCAATGATGCATCTTAATGATTAAATATCTTAATGTATCAATGATCTTAACATGATTTCAAACAGATAGAGCGCATTGACAGATTCCTGGCCCCTGGAGGTCTGCGCCATCTGATGTTCTACTATCAAGACGTAGAGGTAATGGATACAGGTAAAGCAACTTAAATTCTCCTGCAATATGTTATAGTTGGGCTGAGCAAATGTGCAAGGAAAAAGCAAATAGTCCACTACATTTTCTGTTTTTTTCTTTAATTTTTCTTTTTCAAGTAATAGGGCAGTATCTACAACTGCATGATAGAGCCATATAAAAGGACCTTAAGCCTGAACCATTATTTAGAAGGAATAGAAAAACAAGTAAATGCATAGAAATGAAAGGCTTATGATGCAAGAATGGCAAAACTAGATGAAATATTTCTTACTGTGCCATGAAGACTCTGAATGCTGAATGCTCTGAATATTTTCTGTGGATAGTTCTGTGAGGTGCCTCCAGGATACTGGGACTCAGAGATGCACAAATAGTGGCTGAACTGTTTGTGTAGAAAACTTTTCTTTGAATAAATAATCAACTGGTCCTAATTGTTTCTTTTGTTTGAATCTGTAGAGTACTTTGGCCTTCCAGGAACAGGAATGAATGCTCATTTGACCAAGAAGAAGAAACTTAAAGTATTTGTGACAGAGGGAAAAGAAGTTGCTTTAACTGGTGTATGTGTTTTCTTCATTAGATCTAGTTTTTCTAAACCCATCACAACTGAGAATATCTATCAGGTAAGTAAGTGACTGCTCATCTCTGTACATAATCTTGTTTAAAATTAATTTTTACCATGGGGTGTTTGCTCTCTCAGCATATAATTTGACAGCTCTTGACATGGAGGAATGAATAAAATGACACAGATGGGTTAAATGAAACAGGACAAAAAGGGAGGGGAATGGAAAAACAGACATTATCTTGTGGCAGCAACTTGAAGTATATCATTGATACTAAAAAATGATGCTAAGGAAGAAAATTTAAGACAATCCATAATGACAGAGTAATTAGTCAATACCTAAATACTAAGGTGTTAAATTTCAATAAATTCTAGCAAATTCATTAGAAAAACAAAAATTATTTACTTTTGAGAGTGTATATGTAAACTGTATATAACTAAGTTTTTACTGGCGAAAGACCCCTTGTATTGTCTCTTTTACAGGAAGTAAATTTTAGCATGATGGATATAGGTCGAGATGGCTTATTAAAAAGTGTTGAGCAGTTGATATCAGAAATCTTCATTCCAGTCTTACAGACCATGGACCATGGCTGGGCTGCACCTCAACAAGTTCCCAATATTAAGCAGGACTTCCTTCGTGCTCTTGAAGCATTTGTTAGTGTCCTTTCAGGAACTCAGCAAAGTCTGTTGGAAAAGGTAGTATGTTCACATGGCAAATAGAAAGTGAGCTAGCTGTAGAATGTCTCTAACTCTGGAGCTTTTGAATTAACTGCTGTTGTAGATTACTCATAAAAATTGCTTTTGTTAAACTGGACAATAACCCAACACTTCTGTTTACTGTCATCAGTAACTTGTTATACTTTGATCTGTGGTTTTAACAATTCTGCTTCTGTTCTTGTTTATTCTGGGGCAGTTCTTTGGACCTACCAACTTCTTGACTCTCCAGTGGCTGTGGTCACTCTTAAATACTGAATGTTTAGTGTATGACAAACTGTTGCTTTAACTGTTGGTTTCTACTCAGTTTTTGTGAAGGGAAGGGTATGAGAGCACAGCTGCCTGGCTGGTGAATCCTCCAGATTCTGGAGTCCAGTTCTGGCTCAAACCAGTTTAATTTAGACTGAGCTGGGAAGTGAGATACCCCAAGTAGGGCAACCAGTTAGTCTATACAGTTCCTAGATTATTTGTCATGAACATTCAGCATTTCTTTTTTTTTTCACTCGTGTTTTAGGTCAGCCTGAAGAAATGTGAAACATATGACCTGAAAACTCTAAGAGGACCTTCAGATTACTTGATGGTTGCTAACAGCACAGATGCTCTTGAAAAAATAGAAGTCTGCATGAAAGAATGGACCAAACAAATTGAACAGGTGATACATGGGACAAATATGAAATATGACATCTGCGTCTTGGGAGATGAGTTTAATCCTGTTTGTATTATAGCTACCTTTCTATAAATTTAGATGAGTTCAATCTCTTTATTTTAAAGTACTGTTGGTATGCTTTTTGTGCTTTTGCTTCTCAATGGGAATATTATTGAGAGCTTTTTCCATCTGCTAGTAAATATAGGATACACAGTTTGGGAAGCTTAGTCTCCTGTCTTTGTTAATCATCTCTTGTTAAAGTACAAAACAGTTAGTGGTTCCCAGTGGATTTAATGAAAACAAAAAGTAAGTGAGTGAACACTATTCTCAGTGGTCACATTTGTACTTTGAAACATGCTTTGCAGGTTATTTGCAGAAAATGTAACTGTCTGTAACAGTGCTCATGGAACAGAAGAAACAGTATCTCTTCTTTAACTTGGAAATAAAAGGACCAAGCAAAATTAGGTCTCATATGCGGTAGAGGCTAAGTTAGGTAATTTATCAGGAGAGGTTAATACCAGGTGTTAAATGTGGAATTAATCCATGCTATCTCTGCAGATAAAAAATATTAACATGACTCACTAATATTACTGTATGATGAAAGGTTCTTGCAGAAAACGACCAGTTGAGGAAAGAAGCAGATGACCTTGGACCACGAGTAGAGCTTGACTACTGGAAAAAGAAATTGTCAAAATTCTACTACCTTATGGAGCAGCTGAAGAGCCCTGATGTGAAGGCAGTGCTGGGAGTACTCACTGCTGCTAAATCCAAACTGCTGAAGGTTTTTATTTTAAATTATGACAGATATAAAGAACAGAAATGCTCTTTATACCTGAGCTCATTTTGATAATGTATGTAACAATGCTGGTGGGGAAAACACTGAAACATCTTTGGCTTTTGTTTTCTTTTTCCTTCTCTATTCCTTAGCTTGAGTAGATAAAGTTTGAATCTAGTTCAATTTATTGAAAAAGACTGGGAATCCCCTCAGTCTAAAGGCTAACAATGTACTGCAACCACATGGCTCAACAGAAAGAAATATTTGAAAATATTTGAGAAGTTGATTCTTAAATCAGAATATTGAACTGGATATTTAATGACAAAAAGATCAATCCCCCCATTTTTTAAGCCTCTTCTTTATGTTGTTACAGTGCCTGTCAAAATTTTTTGTGGGATCATAACTTCTTACACTGGCATAACAAATTTAAAGTCCCATCACCAACAGAAAAAATAATTAAATAAAACAGAAAATCTTGTCTCATCAAAATGCATTGTGGAAGAAATACGTAGTTATATATCCATCATTCATATAGTTTAGAGCACCTTGACTGGATGCTAACACTGACTTTTGAGCTGAGTGGTCTAAACTGTATGTTCACAGTCAAGTTACTGAAACAACGCAAAAACCTCATCTTGGGTGAGCACGTATAATTCCGAAGTAACAGATCTGTGCTTTCAAATGTGTTTAGAAGTTAATGACCAACCAGAATGATTTCAAAACGTTTTTTTTCTGAAATGCACAGTTTTATTTGTTTTTTCAACCTTCTGTTCTTAGAAGTGGCGAGCATTGGATATTCGCATCACAGACGCAGCAAATGAAGCTAAAGATAATGTGAAGTATCTATATTCGCTGGAAAAATATTATGACCCATTATACAATAATGACCCCGTAAGCAGAACTTTCATATTCTTAATGTAAAGGTCTCGAGTCAAGCAACATGAATATATTCTGTAGGATTGGTTTGGAAATGAAAAAGAGAAAATTTTACTTATGCAACTCCAGTTTGAGATTTTGTGCAGTTGTGTAAAAGTGGCTTAATGGGAATCTCTGGCTACAGAATAAAGTACTTGTTATTTTCATACCATAGCATCTGTAAAGCTTTTGATATGATGAAGAAACTGGATTCTGTGCTATGGGAGAAAGTAAATTCCTTATAATAAAAAAAAAAAGAAGGGAAAAAATAAAAAGTAAACCTAGTGCTAGGCTAAAGACAAAGTTTGATCTTTTGTCTTTGTGTTAGTGGCCAGGTCATGGTTAGACTAACATTTGTAGGGCAATTTTCAGCTTCTTGGGTTGGGAAAAGATAAATAGGATTATGTAAGTATTAAGACGTAATTATAAATCACCTTGTCATACCACAGTACGAGAATGCATGGGATGATGGAAGCATAGCAAGTAATAAACAAAACCAGCCACCCTAAAGTACAGGATTGGATGAAAGAGTCTCCCTCTCCCATGACCTTCTAAAATAGGTGGCAAATCATTGCTTTTATTAAAACTGGTTTTGCAACTGACTATATGTGTCTTGCTAGTCAAAGAAACACGACTAGCAGCCATGAAGACTCCAAACTTAGACCCATCCTAGCTTCCTCTCTCTCCCCTGAAATTTTTCCCGAAACCAAATTGCTTCCAAACAGTGCTCTAGGCAACCATGTTTGTTTCTGTTTACCGGGTGATATTAGAACAGTGTGTTCTTTCAGTGTTTCCAGTCTGCTATTTGAGTTTCTCTATTGAAAGGTTGGCATGATACTCATAAAAACAGAGTAAAAGTGACTATGCTTGCTACTGGCATAGTCATATGCTGGCTACTGCAGCGTCTGTTGAACTGGCTTGCTTTGTGCTTCTGGTGAGGGTTTTCACGAAGGAGAAAGTGGTCGCCGCATTGGAGATGTTTAGTTTTGCAATGGTGTAGCACTTGGGATGAAAGCCACAGAGGCATGGAGTGTGAAACCTTTCCCTTACTGGTATTTGCCTGTACAATTTTGAGAATGAGTTTGTCAATAGAGTAAAACTGTTTTTGCTTTGGAAATCTGGTTGTGACGAAGAGCTGTCTGCAAAATCTTTGTCTGATCTGGATTGAAGGACTACTATGCTTTTCTTGAAAGTATTTAGTAAAAGGCATTTCTCTTGTACACAAAACTTACTGAAGACCACGGGGGTATGGAGAATTAAAATGGTGTGATGGTGTGACCTTGGCTATGAATCAAGCATTCTCTCAACCCCCGTCCTCAACAGGATGGGATGAGAATATAGTATGAAAAAGCTCACGTATTTTTGCAAGACAGGAACACCACTTATTATAATCATGGGCAAAACAGACTTAATTTGGGGAAAAATGTCTTTATTGACAGTGAAAATACATTTGTGTAGCGACAAACAAAATTAGAAATTAAGACCACATCTCTGCACCACCAGGCTCAGCTTCACCCCTTCAATCCCCCTTTCTCTTCCTCCTCTCTCCAAGTGGTGAAGGAGTTCTCTTTACCTGCAAGCTTACATCAGGTTTAGCAACTGAGCATATAAACATACTATTTGTGAAAAAAAGGGGTGCTTTTGAAGAGGCCTTTACTTCTACCAAATTTCACTCACTGATCTGAATTCTTCCCGCTGAGACTCTAGTGAAAATTTTTCCCCAAAATTAAATTGTAGAGCTTGGGGAATGATGTAGGACAGGCAGCTCTGCAGGAGAGGCCCAGGTAGACAGGGACAGAACCATTTTGAAGACCATGTTCATAATTCTCCTGCATTCACTAATTAGGTGTTGTGCTAATGTGTGGTAACAGAGGTACTGAGCAGAGTTCAGACTGTGTGTTTCTTTCCAGGTATCCATGCTGGATGCTATTCCAGGACTCATAAATGCAATTAAAATGATTCAGAGTATCTCTCAGTATTACAACACTTCTGAAAAAATCTCCTCACTATTTGTGAAGGTTGGTGCTCAGTGGGAAAGGAAATCTTCCCAGATTGTTTTCTGCATTGCTCTTGAGTACACGAGGAAACACAAAGGAACCAAGCAATTGGAGAGGCAGCATTTCGATGACTTTAATGCTGCTTTTTGGAGAATTGGAAATAGTGATAAACTACTTCAAATTTAGGACTTATTTTACTGCCTGTTATTTGGAATTGTAGGAACATTTTCAGACTTGAATCTCATCCCTGATGTGAATAGAGTAACTTTTTTTAATGAGTTTTGCCTGTTATGAATGGTTTTTTTGGTAGAACCAAGTATGTTAAATTCATACTGCCCTTAAACCTCCATGTTTGCTTAAAGAAGGAAATGGAGTTGGAAGGACAACCTATTCTTTAACATGTGTACTCTTGTGGGCTCTTGATTTTATCTTTGCCTTCAGAAGAGACAAAGTCTTATGACTTTGGTCATAAGATGCTATTTCAAGGCTGGTACAAGATGTGTAGGTTTAGGATGAGTGTAGTTAATCAACAACTTTTCATTACGTCATGTTCTGGAAGTTGGGTGTTGCAAGGAGGGCAGGCTGTCGATGTGGCTGGTATTTGGTATTGCTATTTTTCAAGCTTTAGACCAGTGGAGTCAGAGGAATGGGATGAGACTGAGGGAATGGCAAGACCTGCTTTTTCTTGAAATGCTGTTTTTTTCACAAAGTTCAAACTGCTTTTAGGTGACCAATCAGATGATCACAGCATGTAAATCTTACATTGCAAACAACGGCATGGCCACCATCTGGAATCAACCGCAGGAGAGAGTTATGGAAAAGCTACAAGCAGCTATTAGACTTAAACAGGTAGGTGGGGAGAACGTATGGAAAACAGACTATAAGGTGATATTTAGGAGGGCAGGAACAGGAAAACTTTATTTTATATGAGAAAGCAATATTATCGTGAAGAGAAATAAAGCAACTGAAAAATATCCTTTGGAACTGGAATGCTAATTAGAGCTAACAAGAAATTTAGTCTCTTGTCTGTTAATCTTCTGGAAACAGAATTTGGATGCTTAGTCTATCTTAACTATGCTTATAAGAGAATTGCTTGGATTTTCATGCCTGCGTTTCTCTAGGTAGTTTCTTCTCACGTGATGTGGAGGGATATGCAATAGAAATTAAAACAAGGAGAGTTACCGAACTGGATATATTCCAAAGATGTGTGGACAAGCTATATATTTAGAAAGGGCAATTTAGTGAACTGAGAAAAATTCAGCTGTTCAGTTTGCCTAGACTTGTTAGGAAGATAGCCTTTTTTTTTTTAATACGCTTCCACGATAAGTTTTTAATTTCATTTTTATTTTTGCCTTTTTTCCCCCCTTAAAGCATAGCATTGTAGATAATTTAGCTTGGAAGGCTTCTCAACAGGTATCTAGTTCAACCTTCTGCTCAAAGCCAAAGCAGGGGCAGCTAAGAGATCAAACTTGGTTTCCCAATCCTTTTCCAGTCCTGTCTTGAAGTTCTTCAGGGATGGACAGATTGCACAGCTCTTTTGGGCAGCCTCTTTTACTGCTTGACTGTCCTTGGGATGAAAGATTCTCTCCTTACATCCAGTCAGAACCTCATCCATTTCAATTTTTGTCCTTTGCCTTTTGGCTTCTGTCTATGTGTTACTGTGAAGAAGAGCCTGGCTGTGTCTTCGGTAACCTCTCTGTACATATGGGGAGCTTCATATAGGCTTTGTCCATTATTTTTCTTTTCATTCCCAATATGTGCTTGGAAGACTAGAGCTTTATCCTAACATCCTGTGAAGCAACAAATCTTGCTTAGTTCTAGCAAATTAGTGTAAATTTGTGTGACATCTTACCATCAGCAATGAGCACTAAATTTGTATTTTTCCATAAAGATACAACAAATTTTCCAGTTGCTGCATGAAGATATGTTGAAAGATTAGGTTTTATTTGAGTCTTATTAGTTCCAGAAGCATTCAGAAATTCAATAAATTAAAATGTACAATTTGAATCACTAATAACTTCAGAAAATCTGAGCTCTAGGTGGAGTTAGGAAAATCTGGACCCTTTGTATTGATATCTCCAAGTGGGGTTATTCATACATAAATGTGATTAAAAAAATGAACATTTTGTTATAAAGAAAACTACTGTTGAAAGAGACCATTTAAAGCAAATCTGTTGACTATGTACTTTGACTTTGGGAAGAATTTAGCATGTTTGGAGCAAGGTTTGTGCCCAGTTATGAATGCAGAATGAAAAGTGGAAGCTGCTATAGAGCAGCATTAAAACTTCAGAAAGGGTTTTGTTCGTGAAAGTGATTTTTGAACCATGATTACTCAGTAAAACTGCTCAGAATGAAAACATTTTCAGTCTCTGGAAACTGAAATCTGGGTTGTCATCTTGGTTATTCAGTAAACACATCAAGCCCTGCTATGAAATGGAGGGAACAGAATTTCACGCTAGCTAAGGATATGTACAAATACATATATGTGCAGTTCAGTCATTTGATAAAGGGTGTAATCCTTTATGTAATGGTGTGCTGGATTAGTTTTCAGAGGCAAATTCTGTTACTCTCTTTATAGTGTTCACGACTGTTTATTAATGAAACTTCTACTTGCTATCAGGTTAGGATAATACCTGTCTGTGGAAATTTTGTTCTAGCTAAAGACAGTGCTTTTTGTTACATGCTTGACATTCTTTTATATTCTTTGTTTTAAGGAGTATCAAAATTGCTTCCACAAGATAAAAGAGATTTTGAAACAAAACCCAGCTGAAAGACAATTTGATTTTAGTGAGATGTATATATTTGGAAAATTTGAAGCCTTTCATCGTCGTCTGGTAAAGATAATAGATGTTTTCAATACTATGAAAACCTACTCAGTTCTACAGGAATCTAAGATAGAGGGATTGGAAGGAATGATCACAAAATATCAGGTACACATCAAATTTTGTATATTGTGTCAGTCTAACTTGAACCTTAGAAAGAAAATGATGAAAATTAGAGAAGTGTTTATTGAGAGAAAATTTAACTCTCTAATTGTGCTAAAATTACTGGGTAATAGCAATGTAAATACATGATTACTGGGGAAATGAGCAGACAAGACGAAAGAAAAGGTGCAAGTGGACATGTGAAAGAAGTATGCTAAAATCAAAGGTGATTGAAAAAAGCAGCAAAGTATGGGGAGTGTGTAACAGGAGTAATTGGAGCCTGGTTTTGTGCTATGATCAGGAGAAAAAGTGGGAAGTGCTACATTTCTGTCTCTGCAAATGCTGGGCTAGCTATGAGTGTCCCTTTGCTTGTTAGTATTACTACGCAGTTTTCTTTCCTCATTTTTTAAAGAGAAATGTGACTTGAACAACAAGGAGGTCTTCTAAGAATATAAATATGTTAAACCACATTCTTTTCCTTCCTTCTTTCTCAGATAGCTTTTTTTTTCTACCAAATGGAGTCTTCCCTACTTTTACTGAGCCTGAGTTAGCTTACTTTTTCATGTAACTTTCTTAGTGCAGTATCATAATTGTGGCACTTGTAAATATTGAAGTAAATCAGAAGTATTCAATGTGTTGACTTTGTAGACAACTTTTTGAGATCACATATGATACAGTGGCTGTACAGGCAAATATGGCATACTGGTTTGCTTTACTTTGTCCTTTGCCTTTTTGTTATGGTCAGGAGTCAATAAGTTTGTTTTAGTGAAATAACTGTAGTGCAAAATGTGAGTATTCCATGGTCCTTCCTGGTTCAATTTACTCCCTCTGTAGTCTGGGGTTTTGATTCCTCGAATACATCCTTCACAGTAGCCAGTTTTCTGCTTTGTTCTGTTCTATATTCTTCTGAGTGTTAGCCAGGGCATAGGGGAAAGGATAGCTTGGTCCGAGACTCTTCCATGTAGGCAGGACAGGTGTGGACTGCTCTAAATTTTGCTCCAAGAGCTGGTCTCCAAAGCTGTGCCATCAGGCTCCTCAGCAACTGAGGCTGCTGAGAATTTCCAGATCATGCAATGACAGTACTATTTTGGTAGGCTGGCACACAGGGACATTTGTGTTTGGGGCATTTGTGTTGGAAAAGCTGCCTGTGACAATTAGCCCAGGCCATGATGCAAACTCTATACAGATACACCTCATTATCCTTTGCAGCACCCAAATCCTTAAACAGAATTTTGTGTGAGACCCAGCTACTGTAAAGTCAATTGCGTTTGAGGATGAGGAATGTTTAGGTAAAAAATGCTGCATGGAAGTTTCCGGGTAGTTTGTATAAAGGGCAGAAAAGTGATTGCACTTCTTCTTAACAGTGACAAAATTGAGGTACTGAAGTATTTGACATGGACCATAGCTATAGTTAGTTATGTGACTGATTATATGTCTTGAAAATTTTTTACAATAGGAATTTACTAGTTTGCTGTTCTTTATGCTTTAACGCTTAGTCCCTATCTAGGATTTGCTTGCTGTTAGAGGAAAAGATGGAACTTTTATTTACAGCAATGCAATGAAACTGAATTTCAGTTGGCTTATGATAAAATGATGGAAGTCAGCTGAGCTGAAAATGTGCTGAGTTTCACAGTTACACTGTGGCAAACTACTAGAATGTTGAACAGTAGCTTATCATTAGAAATCCTTTATCTGTGTGTACAGCTCAAGGGAGATGCTGATTAAGATATACTTTCATGTGTGTGGACAGCAGCTGTGTAAGAGAAGCCAGGAATACTAAGTTGTGGGCTGGTGATGTGCTGCATTTTACTGTGCCTTTTGAATAGTCTGTTTACACGTGGAATCAGTTGTTTAAAGGACACGGAAAATAATAATGTGAAAATATTTTTCTATGTTGAACTTTAAGTTTTGAATAGAAGTGAACATCTGCATGACAGAATGTCTAATGAGTAACAAATGTCTTTGATGAAAAGCAAGAGTCTGAATTTTCTGTCAGTTCTAATTGACTTCAAACAGAAATAAATAATATAAATGAAATTTGAGTGGACATTACACCAGCTTAATTCCTGCAAATATTTCATTTAAGTGGTTTGTTTATATTGCTCAGCAAGTACTGGGAACTAATAGCAGAGGTAAAATGTGAATGTGCACAGCCTGTTGTGCTAAATATTTGGTGTGATAAGTCTTTTTGATAAGAAATTTTTTGGTAATAGTTTTCTTTTTCTGTGAAACTGTTTAGAGCATTGTTGACAACATGAAGAATAAGGATTATGATTTCTTGGAACAACGGAGGACTGATTTTGACCAAGACTATGAAGAGTTTTGCAGAGACATAAATGATCTTCATGTAGGTTTTATGATACAAACAAGAATTTAATTTACTGATGAATCCTTATTATCCTCTCTGAGTTACCACCAAAAAAAATATGCAAATCTCAAAGTTTGTATTCTGAAATTGAAAAATTATTTCAATATATTTCCACTTTAAAGCATCCATTTACTATCTTTCAGACCAGTTTCATGGAATAGGCCATTGAGGGCCTCCAACAAAAGGATTTTTCATTACTGTATGCTAGCAAGAATAACACAAAAATGAGTTCATTGAGTGAATGGGAGAGTAGTACAAATAAGCCAGATAATTAACTTTCCCATAGTTCTGAAATCACAAGTTGGTGAAAGGAAAGGGTATCTGCAGAAGAAAAAAAATAAATGCTTGTCTTGCTTTGGCTGCCAAAGAGGTAAGCAAGCATTCTTTGAGGCCTCTCAGCATGGTGAAACATTGGAGGGTACAGAAGCTTTTGTTGATTGCACAGCTACAGAGGGAACTTGGAAAGCGAATGCCTCGAAAGCTGGCTGTGTTTTGTTTAATTATTGTGGGAAGGAAGAAAGGGAAAAATAATACTCATTGAGATTAGTTTCACATAAATTATCTTCTAATATATTGCATGATAAATCCTGTCAAATAATACCTGGCATTTTTGAGTCGTGTTCCTGATGGACTTCTCTGATGTACAATTATTTACTCTTCTTCAGGATCAATTAAGGAGTTTCATGGACATCACCTTTGAAAGTATTCTGAACACTGAAAGGGCACTGAGTATGTTGCAGAAATTTGAAAGGTAATATGTCCTATTTAGATTGCTAAAACTCTGCCAGGCAATGGAAATAAGACATTGAGGCTGGTGGAAAGGGCAGTGGGGAGTAAGGGGGGAGGAGAGCAGGAGGCATTTTCTTAAATACAAGCAAAACCAACTCAACCTCTTCACACTCAAGTGTTCAGCCCTGTTAAGGGTTGTCTTCTCAGTAGCTTGAATGAATGAAAGCCATATTTTTTTGTATCAGAAAATGCAAAATATAAGTGGACTTTGAACTCCATCTTTTGAAATGAGCATAAGTACAGGAATACTTTGTCTGTTAGTATATTTGCCTTAGCTTTGTGCTTGAACAATGACATTAATTTGTTACCACAATGCAGTTAGAAGAGAGTAAAATGCTTTTATTAAGAAACAGTGAAATTTGCCTTTATAAATTAACATTGTTGCAAAACAGCCACATTCTTTATTCTGTCAGTTGTCGTATTATAATCTGGTTAAGAGAATAGACAGCTAGTGGTGAATCGGTTACAGTTTGCTGCACATAGTTTCAGCCCAGTGTTTGAAAACAGTGACAAAACAGAAAATGTGTAGGCTTACTTGGAAACTTTTATCATCTGGTCTAAATCTTGGTTGCTTGGAATCAGGTTGTGACAGCATTTGTTCAAGCTGAAAACTCTGCTGCTAAAGTAGTTATTTTCTAAAGCATGCAATGGAATCTGGAATGACTGTATTTTCCAACAATGCATTAGAGGGATTTCAGAAGTGTTGAAGGAATTTTTTCATTATTATTATTTTTCTAAGCAGATTGCAAATCCCGAACCTTGGCATTGATGAAAAGTATCAGAAAATATTTCAAAACTATGGCCATGACATAGAAACCGTCTGTAAGATCTACACTAGGCACAAGAAGAACCCTCCACTGGCTCGTAATCTGCCTCCAATAGCTGGTAAAATCTTGTGGGCACGCCACCTATTCCATAGGATCAAGGAGCCCATGGAGATTTTCCAGAGACACCCAGCAGTTCTGCAAACACCGGATGGCAAGCGCATAATCCACAACTACAACAAAGTAGCAAAAGTTCTTATGAAATTTGAGGTGATCTACCACAGGGAATGGCTTCAGCAGGTAAGGCAGCTGATTTTGATTAAAATATTCCTTAAATAAAAAATTTAAAAATGGTTGAATCTCTGGTTAGTAGCAGTAGTCAGGTATGCTCTAGCTATAGACTTATGATGACACTCAAGTGAGGGATAGAATAAGAAAAGGTACTTCAAAACAAAATGTTCCTGTTAAAAAACCAGGGCCTGCAGTACCTGCAGCTGAATTCAGGAACAACTGAAAGACCTTCATTATAACTAAGAAGTTAGAAAGAAAAATATTTCTTATGGAAATGTATAGAGAGTATCCAGCGGTAGGCTTAGCTGCCCCTCTGTCTCTGCCATGCTCTTCTGACTCTGGTGCAAGATCACCATGTGTGGGGAGGGGAGTTTTGTCCGCTGATAGGCTTAAGGTGAAAGCAGACACAAAGGTTTCCTCTAACTCTGGACGATATGAATTTTAGTTTGAGTGATAATCCATGGGTACACTTTGTAAATGTTCATGTAAAAAACATCCAGTCTGAACAGATAATAGCATACTCAGTGCGCAAGTGGGCTTTGAGCCTGTTGTAGGTTAACCCTGATAGGCAGCTAAGCACCACACAAATCCTCCTTCACTTCCCCTCATGCACCTTCAGTGAGACAGGGAAGAGGAAAGGAAAAGCAAAAGCAAGAAAACTTGTGGGTTGTTGCAGTGAGCCATCATCAGCAGAACCAAGGGTACCATAAAGTCCTCTAGTTTGAGGCTCCTACAGCTGCAAACCCCTGAAAGTACAGGGAACACCCCAAAAGCTGTGATCCATGCCCCACCATTGGCTTCAGTTCTCCCCACCTACTCCTTACCCCATTTGCTGTAATTCCTGCTCCCCGCCCTTGTTACATCCCCTGATTAACTTTCTGCTGGCTACTGTGTGTTTTCCATGCCCGTGCTGTCGGGGCACAAAGCAGCCCCCACACCACGTGGCTGCGGGATCGCTCCGTGGTTTCTACCACGCTCAATAAACCCTTTCCCCCACAGAGACCCCCTCCGCCTTTTCCTGCCTCCTTCGCACGCTGCAGCCATCGGGGGTCGAGGCGAACCCGTCCGGGGATTCGCCCGTTCCTCCCGCACCGAGATCGGTCTCCGTCCAGCCTCCGTTCGGGCAGGCAGAGAATGCTGGGTGCCGGGACACCGAGCTAGCCAGATCGGCACCCAGAAGCAGTGGGTCAAGATAAGTTGTTTAGTTAGTGAAGGAGGAGTGGAGGAAGAAAGAAAAAGGGAGAAAAAAGAAAGAAAAGAAAAGAAAAGAAAATTCTGCAATCTCTCACCATCTCCCATGGGTCAAACAATGTCTAACCGAGTCCAGAGCAGAGGGTGGCTAACCCTTTCAACCCCTGCCTTTCCCTTTTTATTGCTGAGCATGAATGGAATGGAATACTTCTTTGCTTTTTTTGTAACATCCTTTTGTTATTCCATAACATCTGCCTGGTTTTGTCCCCTCACAGCCTCTTTTGCACCCTTCATCCCCACTCCCAACCCCCAATCTATTCACTGTGTGGACAGAGTGAGAACAAGAAAAGGCCTTGATGCTGTGCAAGCACTGTTCAAGTGAAACATTAGTGTGTTATCAGCTTTGTTTTGATAACAGATCTGATGACACCATACAAGCTGCTATGAAGAAAACTAAATGCAGTCAGAGAAAATTAACCCAGTCAGAACCACTACAAAGTAATTTCATTTCCTATTGGCCATTTTGGGAAGCATGTGTGTGGGGGAAGGGGCAGGTTGGGCCATGCCTTGGTGAGCCAGTGCACTGTCCCACACCCCACCCCTAGAGACTGTATCCCAGCTTCACAGTGGCTGCCACTCTCTGGCACACCAGAGGAATGGGTTCACACCCACGTCTGGAGCCCCTAACCCAGCTCCTGAGTGGCCAAATGACCGGAACTCCCACCTAGGGGAATGGCCTAGGAAGGCCACGGGGTATTTAAGGCAGAACTGTTTGAGGCTATCAGATGTCTTGACCCCACCTCCTCATGGAATTTCTATCTGAACACTGTTGGAGCCCAGGAGTTGATATCTGTGTGTGTGCTTTTCTATCTCTTTTCTGTCTTTCTCTCTTTATATCTTTCTTCTTCTAATTCCCGCTTCTTGGAATTTTTTGAGTAACTTGAAATCAAGTGGGCTTAGAGTTTGCGAAGTTGAATGGGCCAAGTTAGTGCTTTGAGAAGTGTTTTATGTTGATTGAATGTTGTACTAAACCTTTTTCCCAAGTTCTCTGATTTTCTAAAGTTGCCAGTAAAGTCTTTTTTGTTGTTTTGATATCTTGAGACTATCTGGTCAGTATTTCACCCATGAGTCCAACTCTGAGTACGTGAACAACCATAAGCCCATTTTATATGTCTCACTGAACAAGTCGTTACAGGCAGAACACTTTGTAGCCTGAATATTCCTCAGAGAACATGGTTTACCTTAAATTCTAAATCTCATTTGACTCATTTTGCCCTCTTGGATTTTGTAAATAGAACCTCTGACTACCTTTATGTTATCAGATAGATTTTGCAGGGGCTACTTTAAAGCCTTGAAATCTCTGCAAATTTCTACAATCCTTATGGCATATTTTTTACCTCCAGTTTCTTTGTTGGCTTATCAAAGAGCATCTTATGGAAAGATTGGACTCAGCCTTGCAAAGCTGAAAAAGAAGGATCAGAATCTCCAGATTGCAGTTTTGAGGGTGGTGTCACACTATCAATTCATCTGCCTGTTGTTTTTGGAACTCAGGCCCAGCTTTTGTACAATGTGGAAATCTCTGGTGCTGATAAACATGTATCTTCTCAAAGCTAGTCTTAGGCCAGATCTGGGGCTAGAGGTAGCGGCTGCCTTTTCCCCAGTCTGAATATATTTAGTTTTCCTGACTCTTCCGTCCTCTTTCACACTTGCATTTGACATGCAGTGTGAAATGTAGTTTAAAGAGTCACCAGATTTGATTGTCTGATACTGTAAGTGGGAATGTTTGTGTCAATTTGGTGTAGTAAGCCAAGAGAAATAATTGCAATATTAGAGTACATAAAATATGCTGTATTGAGACTTTGTGCTGAATATATATTACTGATGATTAATCCGGTGTTGAGTGCAAGCTGGGAATCAAGGAACCTGAGCTATTGTACCTCAACTGTTGTTTCATCGTAGATTGTGTTTCAGGTACATCAGATCCAAATTTGGCACCATTAACCTGCATATAATAGGTCCTGCTTCCAGGCAGTAATGAAAACTGCTATTGTACTTAGAAAGGTCTTTAACTTCAATGCTTATTCTGCAAGCATGGGAAGTTCGTATTTATTTTCATGTGCTCTTCACAGAGAGCTGGTGCGTATCCCTCGTATTTTATGGAACAAATTGTACTGAGCTGGATACCTGCATCCTTCAAAGTATACGGATAGTTTTCACTGCGTGGTCTCATCTATAAAGACTAAGGAGAATATATGTTTCTTGTGGGGCTACATCTGTCCATTCTGGCTAGATGATCTAGTGATCAGATTTTCTGACATGTACCATGCCTTGATGGAGCAGTCAAATAGATTCGCCTTTCATCTTTCGTAAAGCAACTATAACATCCCAGGCATCTCCCCTGAACTGGTGCCTTCCTTTATGAGGTCTGAATGATCTGTGATCTGATTCTAATCTGTACTAAAACAGCCTGTCCAGTTTCTCCTATAGCAGAGTCAAATCACACTTGGCAGCTGTATAAGCTTACTGAGCCCGCTCCAGTCTTACTGGGTTGGAACAAAGGGAGGTGGATTTGAACAATATTTCAAGTTTGAAACATACACACATGCCTTGAAAATACATGAAAAGTATATCCACTTTAACACACATGCACTCATCTACCAGGTATGGCAAAAAAAAATGTGACTTCTGCTGAGTAGTAACTCTTCTCTCGAGGCAAGAAGAGTGCCCACGGGTGTGGACGTGAGTGTCACAGAACGCAAGGTGGAGCTCCTGCTCTACTCCTGAACGAAAGAAAAGCGAGAGGGGGTCAAGTCTCCTGTGGGGAATACAAATGGAACACAGTAGGGCTGTAGCTCCTACTACTTTTTATTCTTCTGTACAATGTACATGTTAAGCTTAGTGTCACTTTCTGAGATTTCCGAACATTTTTTACCCTCTTTTTTCTACTTGTTACTGGATGATTACCATCTTATTAATCCAGTTGTTTTTTTTTTTAAATAACATAAGATTTATGGCTTTTTTTTTTTTTTTTTTTTGCTATAGCAAATGATGTTAAACTTGGACATATTAAAATAATAAATTACCTGGAAGTTTAAGAGTTACTATAATTACCTGACAGTGTAAGATTTGTGCCTTCAATATACCCCTTATTTCCATTATCAGTTTCTATTACCTTAACAATGAAAACTACATGCGAAGAAAACATAAACGGGAGAGGAAGACTTGATAGTGGGAATAATGAGTATGAAACTCAAAAATGAGTGCAGATTTGCTGTTGAACTTTACAGAAAAAAAATCAGCTTCTATTTAAGGCAATTGTGCTTTTTTTTTTTTTTTTTGAAGACTGATAATCGTGGACAGATCATGACAACATCATTGACAAAGCTTGATTAGATGATTTCTTGAAAAATGCTGTGCAAAACGTCTTGAGAGTACATGATACTGCTGAAGGAAGCAGTATACTCCACTGTATTTTAGACATTGAAAGATGGTGCAAATTTTCTGTGTTCCATAAAAAAAATTACATCAACAAAAGGACAACTGGAAAATAGGAATAGCAGAAAAGTTTTTAATGTAGGAAACATTTGCCTGTCTAAGGCAGGACTGCCTCTTCGTGTCAGCCAAATTTTCAATGTGTGGTGGTCTACGGAATGCTCTCCTTTCTAATCACATACAGAATAAATGGTCTTCCAATATTTAAATGAGGCAGTTAAACCAGTTGTGTGATTAGGCTTTTCTTTTAAGAGTAAAATAAAAAAAATCTCTAATAAACATTAATTTTAGTATTTTAAAAGATTTGCCTGGAGGTTGGATATAGTTGGCAGTACCATTAAGATTGGAATGTGGTGTATATTTTATGTATTGGAAAACAAGCAAAAGGAGTAATGGGGATAATTTTATTCAAAAGATAGATGAAGAGGTTATCCAAGAATACTTAAATTCATCGAGAAGGTTGTATGCAGCCTTATTGCAGAATGTGCAATAAGTTCTAAGGAGATGAGGGTTAAGATATAAGATGGTTGAAACAAGAAAATCTATGGCTCTGATTTGATTTTGGAATGTGAAATACAGCTTATAACATCCAAGACCCAACAGAAAAATACCTGTTGGATGAATAGCAATTTGATTGTTAAGCACTTGGGTACATACAGATTGTGTTAATAAATTTTTGTTTTGGATTCATATACCATATCAATCTTTGTCAGCAGTACTTTATTTTAGTATCTGCCAAAAGTGATATTTATATCCAGATCAAAGTATTTTGTTGTAGTGGCTTGTCTGATAAGGAATGATGACTTTGTTTCCTGCAGATTGAATTAACTAAAAGAGGACTTCAAGCAACCCTCTTGGTAAAAGCTCCAGAAACAGGAGAATTATTTGTGAATTTTGACCCTCAAATATTAACTTTAATCAGAGAAACACATTGCATGGCTCACATGTGCCTTGAAATTCCACCGTTTGCAAGTGTTATTCAACAGCAGAGGGACTGGTACAAGAAGATTGTCAACAATTTGCACGTGGGTTTACTTTAGTTATTTTATGTATGTGTACTGTACATTAAGATGCCTGGGTTCTATGCATATAGAAGAGAAAAAATGAAGATCAATGATAGAAAACATTTGCAAATCTGTTTTTTTATTTGTATGACTGTCTTGAGGCACTTAAAAAAATTCTTGGCTTTATGTTTTCTGTGAAGTTACTTACGCAGATGCATGGATTTGGGGAAGCTCTGCAGAGTCTGGGACAGAGATGAGGATGGGGAGGAAAGGAGACTTACAAGATGCCTCGTGCTGTAGCTTGCTTTCTAAGTGATAAGCAATTTATCTCTCATCCAATAATGAAGTCAACATTGGACAGCATTTGTTTTGAGAGGGTAACCAGGAGAGAGGAACAGGTGGTCTGCCTTTAAAAAGTGTAAAGCATGCAGCAAGTAGCAGCTTTTTTTCCGGTGCTGGTGTTTTACATAGATGTCTGTGGAATAGTTGAAGAAAGAGAAGCCAAAACTTCCCTTTCTTTCATCTTTTAAATCCTTTGGATCATTTTATCTGCCTATGAACAGAGAAGATTCTCGATGACTCAAGATGTGGATTCAAAGATAGGTGTACAGAAACCTATAGCTTTAAAGGACTGCCTGGTTCTGAAATGGAAAAAAAAAAAAATCATATGTCATAAAGTCTTTATGACTTTAAGTCATAATGTTATTGCCAAACATGTGAAACTAGATCAGCGGGTTAAGGAGGCATTAGAAAGAAAATAGTATATTAAAATTCTGGTAAGGCTGATCTTATTAGAATTGCTGGAAATTCCACTTAGATGGATTTTTTTCCTTGGGTTTTTTGTCTTCTCTAACACTCATTTACAGACTGAAATTTGCAATATTTTTCTGTCATGTGGTTTAAGCCCAGTAGGCAGCCAAGCATCACACAGCTGCTCCCTTACTCCCCTCCTTGGAATGGGGGAGAGAATCTGAAAGTTAAAATATAAAACATGTGAGTTGAGATAAAGACAATTTAATAGGGAAGATAAAAACCGCATGCACAAGGAAAATGAAATAAGGAATTAATCTGGGAAAACAAGGCAGTCTCACAGCTACTTGGGAAGATAAACACCATAGCGCTGAGTGTCCCCCTCCCTCCTTCTTCCTCCAGCTTTCATTTTTAAGCATGATGTCATAGGTATGAGATCCCATTAATCAGTTGGGGTCCTGGCTGCCTTCCTTCCCAGCTTCTTGTGTGTCCCCAGTCACCAGCAGGGTGTGAGGAGCAAAAAAGGACTCAATGCTGTACGAGCACTGTTTAGCAATACCCAAAATATCATTGTGTTGGCAACACAGTTGTGGTCGCAAATCTAAAACATGGCATCATGTGAGCCACTGAGAAAGAAATTAACTCTACCACAGCACCAGTGCAAACAAAGATTGTTTTCTGCGTGAAGCAGTACTTCACAAAGAGCAACAAATAGTGAACTTCTGCCAAAAATAATGAAAACCTTTCCCAAGCAATTAATTATAACTACTTCAGAATTTCACTAATGTACATACAGATGAATTTTCTTAGTTTAAGCGATCATACATATGTGTATATGAAGAGGTTCAAATCAGTGTATATTAACTAATGTTTTCGTTCTCCTGGTTATTTCAGGTGATGTTGGCAGAATACAAAAGAATTAAACTGAAAATTCAACACCCTTTTGAACAACTGATGGCTCCTCGATTAATAAATGTAGATGATGCTATCCAGCCAGGTCTAATGATACTGAACTGGACATCCTTGAATATTGAGAAATATATTAATACAGTTTTTTCTAAGCTAGGTAGGTTAGTTGCTTCCTTCCATTAACTTCTGGTTATTTGTTTTATAAAAATACAAGTTATATTATGAGATTACAATTCTTTATATGATTTGCACTTAATTGATTTCTGCATAAAAGATGTGAGAATTTTCACCTCCTGTGAGGTGAAATTTACACCACCTGTATTTCATGAAACATTTGTTTTATAACACCACCTTCTTTTTGTCTTGTATCTTCATCAAATTTTTACTAAAGTATATGTTAGGCAGTTGGGATTACACCAAACATAAATTACTGTGCAAAAGGTCCAGTGTATTCTGAATTTAAAGAATGATAGCTACTTTTTAAAAGAGCTCCTAGCTTTCAGACTTGTCCTAGTCCTACTTTTTTGATTCTGTAATGTACAAACAACTACTCAGGGAATAATACACTGACTCAGTCGGCACTGTCATTGCTCAATAGCATTTCATATTAATCTTTTTTTTTTAAGCATCAATCTCTTTAAAACTAATGTACACACATCTTGGACAACAGCTTTAGAAAACAGATGAGCTTGTAGTCTTTTCAAAAGATTATTGCAAGGTTGCACTGAGATGCGTTTTTTTTTCTGAAGATACCAAATTCCTTTTTATTTAGCTTAATTAATACAGCAAACAGATTTTGTTTCTTGAAACTGTGTAAGTAGTTATAGTGGAAATTTTCTTCTGTTGAAATGGTAATTTAAAGTGCATTTTGGATGTTAGCCTGACATTATGCTCAATTTAATTTTGAATAATACAAAAGTCTGGAACAGGCACCTTGCTGCTATTTCAGCTTCAGCATTGAGACCAGATTGCTATTAAACTTTGAAAATTCTAGTGATTGTTTTCTGTTAACTATTGTTTGGCTTCTAGCATTTGTTTGAAGCATAGAGATTTTATTTGCTGAAGGTTTCTGTTTCTAGTAGGTTCTCCAAATTGTTACTAGTTCAAGCTATAGGAGAAGGTGAAATATTGTTGGCCCTCAATTAAATATTAATGTCTTCATATTTGAAATATGTATCCTTTAAGTAAATCTTATATATATTTATAATATGTATTATATTTTATATAATAAGCTGTAAGATATATATTTGTACGATAGATTATATTTATATAATATTGTAGTTATCTTTTAGCGTGTAGATAGCATATGCTAGGTGAGCATGTGTTATGCAAAAAGTTAATTATGATTCTTGTGGTGAAGCTTGCCATAAAAGTTTACATGTTTGAAGTAAATTGGTTAAGGTATAAAATTCATATACAATTGAATATGATAGTTTGTTGGAGTAAAAATTTAAATGGGACTGTGCAAAGGCTATTGACTCAAACTTTTAAGCTTGTCTTGAATCTACTGTTTTCTTCAAAAGCTGGGCTGGAGTTATTGCTTGACCGAGTGAATGACTTGGTTGAATTTCGTATTGATGCTGTCCTTCAAGAAATGAATAGAGTGCCACTTTGTATGTTGCCAGATGAACCACAGAGCTGTGAGGAATTTCTTCAAAAGACTAAGGTTAGTAGATAAAAATTTCATGAAGAAGAGATTGATGACTTTGAGTTAAGATATTTTTATGAGATAAAAAATTCTGAACACAGAATTTATGAAGCATGCATATATTCGCATGGAAATCCCCACTTGCTTGGCTGGGACCTTAAAAAGGAACAAAAGTAGCAAATGCAAAGGGATCTGAGCTGAGTTGTTCTTTTATATTCATTATTAATGTCAAGCCAAGTAGTGTATGATTTTTTTTTATGCTTTCATATCACTCAAAAATTTTATCTCTATGATAGTATCTTTTTTTATCATTATTCCTGTTTAAAAAAGGGAATTCTCCAGCAGTTGCCTGAGGAGAGCAAATACTGTGGAAAGGATCATGTAATGCGTATCTCAAACTCTCCTGAGTTGGTAATGGGATGTGTAAAATACATGCAGAAGTACTTGGGTGAAGGTGTTCTGGAAAAACCCCTTACTTCACCCCACCAAAATACTTTTATGCTTAGGGTAATTAACCATAAACATGTAAATTGTTGGTTAGAAAGCTGATTAAGGTCATAATTAAATTGAATGTCAGAATAATTTTGTGAGGCAATAGTAAGGTATTCTTGCATTTTAGGTTATAATGTCTAATGTGTTTTCTCCTTAAATAAACTTTGGTTTGATAAAGACTGTAGAAAATCAAGTAGATAATCTCCATTTCTTTTCTCTTGAAGCAAAAAATATTACAAAGAAAGTTTTGATTATCTTAGTGTATTTTACTCTTTGGCCTTTTCTCTTTTGGCCATTGTAGCAGCTCACATTGTTGTTAAATACAGAGTAAAATTTAAAATAATATTATGTGGAATGAGTAGCAGTTTGTAAGCTTCACAATCCATAGTTGTTTTTGTTCATTCTGCTGCTGCCTTCCTGATTGGGCAGGTAGTAAAATGTATATTTGCTAAGGTAAAAATATGTGACAGTGAGCACAAAAACCTCTCTGCACTGTATGATAACTTGAAAACTTGAACAGCTAGGTAACAGTTACACACACACATAGCAATTACAACAGCGAATTAGTCTGAGTTAGCAGAGTAAGTGGTATACGATCCCCACTTATGGGTACAATGAAAACAGTAACAGTTTGTAAGCTTATTGTAATTCTTAATTAGAGGGGACTAGAAATAACTTCTGTCATCCAGCAGGTGTCTTTAAGTTTCTGAAGAAATTGCTGCAACAAAAATAATTACCAGTGGAAAAACCCCAGAGTACTTTCTTTAGTGGTTGCTGTGATATTGCAAGTCAGATCTGCCTTCTCTCTCAACTCAACAGAATCATTAGGAAGGCCAAAGATTATGTCTTAAAATTTGCAAATGGCTGAATATTTCCAATAATTTTTAATTAAACAAAGGCAGTCATGTTTGTTTAAGTGGAAGGAAATACAAGACAACAAAGAAGAAAAAAAATTAAAAGGCCATTATAGGTAAAAATTATAGTTAGCTGAAGCATACATGATTGATTTTTTTTTTATAAGTATTGGAGAAAAATGATGCACAATACTGTAATAGACTTCTGAATTTTGTTTAATCTCATTCTTTGATTTCTTCTCTCTCCAGTTGATAATTTTTGTGTTTATTCTAATAATAAATACAGCTTGTATAGATTTTTTCTTCTATTTAGCTGTAAATGGGAAATATGATTGACTAATACTCATTATGGAACAGCCAATTAAGGTAAAATGGCAATGATTAAAAGAAGTGTTGAATCTCCCATGTCTACATTGGAAAGTTAAGAAAATTAAGAAGTGCTTGCTTTTGGGAGTCTTTTAGTGGAACTAGGCTTTATAAACATTGATTTGTGACTTTAACTATGGATGAATCACATGATTTGAGAAAGAAGGCAAAGCAATGTTGAAAGACATTTGTGACATCTTGTCAATACTTAATAGTTTAGAACAAACCAATTTAAAATTAATGTTGTATATAGATCTGGTTTTTCACAAATCTTAGGCCTTGACATTTGTGTTAATAAAGGCTGCTATGACTGTGAAATTGACATGAGAATTGTGACAACAAGAGCATATCTTTGTTTTGGTTTGGCAACAGGAGCTCTGTATAAAAGGTTCTCGGACTTTACACTTAAAAAGCTCACTGGTGGAAGCTGCTGCTAATGATCTGATTGGCATGTTACTTGACACCGAGGAACAGGTCAGTGAAGAAGATGAGAAGTCAGTTGTACCCAGTGGTGAGAAAAGGGTGAAAAGTACAGGTAAGAAGATTATATTGTATTGTATTGCTTGGTGTTTGTTTCTTTTTCATGCTGGCTATTTGTGTTGGGGGACATTGTAGCTTAGCTGACTGAAGTACAGAAGCGTATCTCATGTCTAAAGACTTTTCTTTGAATTTGCCTGGATAATGAATAATCTAGCAATCATTTATAATCTACAAAATAGGTCAATATTATTTATCTAACTTGCATGTTGAAAAGTTAGTGCCATAGAACTACTTAGTAGCCTTGGTTACTTGCTGGACTTCCTAGAGAAAGAGAATAAGCAATAATATCTAAATTTTGATGATAATCACGCTGGATAAGAAGGGAGATAGGAATAACAGTCATGTTATGCTGAGGTGCAGATTACAAATGAATAATTCTGCACTTCTTTAAAGTTATTTCAGACACCTGTGGAGGTGTTGCTTTATTGTATTTTTAAGTCTCTTAAGTCAATTTGACTAACTAGATTTATGATGTTTTAGCAACAGAAGAGGAAAGAAGATCAAAAAGCTTGACTTCCTCACAAAATTCCAGTGAGATGTGGGCTGGCCTGTCTCCTACAGCAAAGAGGAAGAGAATGGATTTAGAAAAGTTAGAGGAAGAAGCCAATGAACTGCTTTCTTACTTCAATAATTGTAACATTGATGCCCTTTTGAAAGTCACTCGAAACACCCTGGAGACCATCCGCAAGCGCATTCATGCATCTTCCACCATCAACTTCTTAGGTGGCTGCATTGCAGTACATTGCTCTCTTAGGCTACATAAAGAAAAACATAAATGTAGTATCCATAACTGTATAAATAAGTCACAAGTGTAAAAGAGGAGAAAACAAAGGGATTTTGATTAGGGTGTCTTGTTAAGTTACAACTAATAACACTGTATATTTCCAAAGGTATTTTTTTCTTGTGACAGTAGGAAAGTGTCATTGCAAAGCTGTTTCTCTTAGGACTCACTGTACTGTTCTGAAGCCAATATCTTATTTGATAAATAAGTCTCTGATAAGACCTTGATAACTTGATAAGTTATCACTTAAGTTATAAATTATCAGTTACTAACTTGACAAGTTAAGACTGATAACTTGATAACCTGACAAGACCTGTTTGACCTTGGCTTTTATATAAAACTGTATGAAAAAAATAGAGGTGTGTTTTTTCTCTTACTAATTGCCTTCAGATATTTGCATACATGGAACACTCTTTTTGGAAGTGTTTTATTGTTGCATGCCTTTAAGAAACAAAAATAAGGGAAGTTGTCTTTGGTCTCTATAGCTTATAAAGCATTCAGTACTATGAGACTCTAAGGAGGTTCTGTGCCCAATTTAATATGCTGACTGGGAGTACCAGCCAATAACAAAATTTTCTGCTAAACATAGTTTAGCTGCACAGAACAAGTTGAAGAAGAGGAGCTTCATGGGGAAGAATAGCTTTGTATTTAATTTTCCCTTGTGGTGCTGTAGAGTTTAGCAGCACATCCTATAAATTACTCAGGAATTCTTTTTCCCTTCGGAAATTACACTCAATGCTCTACACTAGAACACAGATTTATTGGTTTATATCAAAACAATACTTGATGTATTGAAAAAAATATGAACAATGTTTTTGCTTTGTTTTTGTCTTCTGTTTTTGTCTTTTATTTAGAAAATCACAGTACTTCTAAGCAGAAAAAAGGTGCTCATCCTATAATTAGGACTAATATTAACTTATCTATCCCTAATATCATCATGATACCCTCTTTGGATGAGGTACAGCAGACACTTAATAAAGCTGTAGACAGTATTGTGAAAGTAATGAAGGGAGTTCGACAGTGGAGTATGGAGAGAATATCCAAGGTTGGTGTCTGTAACAGCCTTCCTTAGAACTAATGGTGCAAAACTGCTGCAAATAAAAAATAAATGCTATTCTCTCATCAGAAGAAAGTGTTCGAGAGAAGAGTTGTTCTGTTGCGGTGTGGGAGCAGTGAAAGTGATTCTGACGATAGAATGAAAGAGACTGGAAAGAAAAACATCCATGGTAATGATAAACTCTGACATCACTAAATTTGAATGTTAGGTAAATGTGATTTATACAGAATGTACTGGAAGATATTAATTACAAAATACATCAAAACCAGTAGACTTGATGGATTCTAAACTGCCTCATAGCTTTTAAATTGCCTCAGAGAAGAAATCTCTTTCTCAGTAGAAACCAGGTTTGTCACTTGTCCTTCTGTGGATTTGAGTACGGGGATTTTTTTGTTCTCAAAGAGTTGCACTGCTTTGGGTTATAGCACACATATTGGTTATAATTATAGTCACTTTTGCTACGCAATAATCTTTCATGATTTGCCGGTGTTGATTGTAATTTGGCATGTTCAAATGGCATCTTAAAACTTGTACTTACCCTTTAAGAAGGGTAAGTTGAACTTACACAATACTTGGTATTGAATAGAAAAGTCTATATAAATCACAGTATTGGTGTAGAGAGGATTGTGCAGAAGACTGAATAGACTACAGTTTCTAAAAGGATTTCATTATTCTGTTGTGTGATCAGACATTAAGTTATTGAAGTTCAAGGAAATTTAATGTGGTATCTTTGGTTGCTGGGTTTTCTTCTCTGGTAAGGTTTAAAATCAAACCAAGTTAATTGTTCTACATTGTACCTGAGATACTTAAAAAATACATTTGAGTCTTTTTAGGTTAGCTCTCTTATGCACCTAAAAAGTAGGACAGTAAATACTTGAACTGGTTAAGAAGTCAAATTAGTCTTTCAAAACTAAGAATTTTGCTTGCAAAAGATGAAATAAAAAATGATGGTAAAGTCAAACTTGTGGATTTTCGCTAACTGATGGACTTTTTTAATCTTTCACTCCTTTTTGGGGACTGATTATGGTCATCTTCTCAGAGTTAATGTTGATTTGTATTTCAAATTGTCAATTGTGGGGTATTTCAGAAAATAAAAATGCTCGGTGCTGATATATAAGTAAGTAAATGCAGCTATATAAGTAAATAACTTAGGTGAAGTATACAGGATAAACCTTGTGCAGGGGTGAGAGAAAAGGAAAGATTCTGTTTGAAAGATTCGAGTGGAACTTGTTACAAATTCAGCAGGGTACCTAGATGGAGCAATTTTACTAAAATGGAGATGTTTATGAATCTGTGTTGGCCTCCTTGGCTTCTAGTTGCCTTTTTGGTTAATAAGAACACCTAACTTTAAAATGCACGCTTATTGAAAAAGTGTCATTCATTTTTATCTATAGGAATTTACTTGTCCTAAACAGTATGTCTGTCCTAAACCTGCTTTTATATTTGAATCTTATTTTATAGATAGTGCATCAGATACAGCATCACTCAGTTCATCTGATCCAGTGCAAAGCCAGAACTACCTCAAGAATATTTCAGAGAACAAAGAAATTATTAAATTAGTATCTTTACTCAGCAGTGCCATCAATTCTACGAAAAGGGTAAGACAATTGAGATGTTAATTTAATATCACTATCCGAGGGATATTAATGTATTACTTTTAATATCCTTGGGTAATAAGGGTAGGCATTTAAAGCTGTGATTAATGTAATAATGAAATGGCTTAGGATGGTGGATAGAAAGCATGTGGCTAAAAATTTGCAAATATGCTTTAAAAGTTTAACATTTTTAAGTGTACTCTGTTCCAAAATATGAGGTTTTGAATATTGCGTAAATTAAAACATCGTAAGAAACTCTAGGCATAGTTCAGTTGTGTGTAGCTAATGTAGCCAGCATGATTTCTGCCATATTATGAAGAGGTTATGAAGGTTTTAGAAGAAAACTGGTTGTCAGATTGGCATTTGTAAAGTGCTGCATAGGATTTGCTAGTGTAGGTTAGGATTTAGCTTAACGGATATGCATAACTTCTTTGCCTTGTTCTTATTTACTTGTTCTTGACTGAACTGTAGGTGTAGAACTGTTATTTCTTTAGGGAGCTCTGCATCAGTTTCTTCTGGGGCTGGTCCAACCTTTTAAGAGTCTTACCATGTGAAAATCTTTGACTCAAGGCCTTGTAACTTTAGTGGTACTAAAGCATAACTACCAGCCTGGTGCTGAGTAGTTAATAATAGTCGGTGGATAGTTGTCATAGTATTTTGGTACGTGATATTTTGTAATATTGTAAACTTTTATCATTTAGCCAGATTTAATTGCCTGCATGTAACTATATTTACCGTAAGTCATGATGTGGATTATCTCTCGTAGCAGTCATCTCTCATTTACTTGTTTAATTAATGGATGCAGTGATGATTTAACTTTAATTTTCTCACATTTTTCTGAACTACTGAGAACTAGAAAAATAACTCTCTTGCACACTCATTAAATGATATTCAAATCAAAGACACCTGAACTGTGTAGAAATTAATGTTAAAAAAAAAAAAATTGTCTCATAGCTTCATTATTTGAGAGTGAATTTTTCTTGTTATGTTGGGCCCTGGAGCTCAGGTTTCAGTTTTTAGCCCAATAAACAGAAGGGAAGACAAGTGTACTGTATCCTAGTTTTGAACTTTACTTCCAACTGATACCAATGATTTTATTGACTGAAGATTCACTTAATTGGCAAATGTTTAAACTGACCTGATAAATTGGATGTGATTAATATAGAGTTTCTGGCACAACGTGTGATCAGTAATGGAACTTGTTTTAGCATAAATTTACCAGCAGCCTTTTGTCTAGTGAGGCAATTCACCCTGCTCCATGATGGAATTCTTAGTGTACTCTAATGAACAGCTGCTAAGAAATTATATGTATGCTATGTATGTGATGCTGAGGATCTTTCTTTGAACTTGTAAATGTCTTTCAGGAGGTTCTTACAGCTTTGGAGAGTTTTAGTTGTTACCACCATATATGGCAGAGGGACAAGGAGGAAACCATTGATAAATTGATGGTGGGAAACCCATTACTCTCTGAATTTGAATCTGAAATTCTGCATTTTCAAGACCTGGACCTGAAAATCAATTCTGAGCCTGAATACATCTGCGTGGGAGCTATTGCACTGTACACTGGTAAAATTCAGCTTCTCTCCAGAGACATGTACTTTCTGACTCCAGTAGGAAGGAGAGATGTGACTTAGGTTTGGATGGGTGAACCAGATTAAAATGGAAAGGAGAGAAGGGCTATTTGCTGTTTTGACTGTAAATGCACGCGAACAAAACACTAACACAAGAATATCTGTGAGGGTCAGCTGGAGTTTATTACCCCACATAGATACTTCTGCTCCCTTATGGGGTGGATGGTAGATGTTTGCCTATCCTTCTGTCACTGATTCCCAGGGGTACATATTTCACGGGAGTAAGATGATAAGTTTATGTTACTTTTCTCCTTGCCTGGCTGCATGCAGTGAGACAGCTGAGCCCCCTTCTATTTAACAGCTACTTTGTTCCACTGATGCTATGATCAAACTTTGTTTCTTCAGCTTTCATAATTAGATTCCTAATTTCCTCCCCATATTATTTTTTTAAAGATTAGTTTTTGAAAAGATTTTAGACTTAGATGAGAATATTGACCAATACATTAGTGGTGTATAGAAGTTTGTATAATGGTAAAATGATCGAGATGACAGGTATGAAGTCCAGCCTCATCTTTCCAGTAGGTACGTCCTAAAAAATATCTAAGATATCAAATATCTATTAATTGTTCAATGTTTTTAGATGATCTTTCCAGTAGAAAAGATGATAAATTCTGAGAAGAATAGGAGGAAAGCAATCGTGAATTGCAAGCAATTTTATAAACCACTTCAAGGTGTCCATGTGATTTCATCATCTCTGTATGGGAATGGTTAGACTGAAAAAACAGAACTGGCACTGAAGAGAACACATGTAATAAAAAGGATTAAAAGTGCATCTTAAAAAATATCTACAATATCTAATATCTGTTAATTGTTCAATATTTTCAGCTGATCTGAAGCTAGCACTGAGATCAGAAACCAAAGCCTGGATGACTTTGCTGGGGTGTCATTGCAATAAGAAGTACAGAACACAGATGGAAGCAATTTTGGCTTTTATAGAGGAAACTGGCAAGAAGTTAAATCACAGCATCACGGACCTGGATGATATCAGAATAGCCATGTCAGCTTTAAAAGAGATCAGAGAACTACAGACCTCTATTGACTCTCAAATTGGGCCCATTGAGGTAGCTAGTGGTAATGTTGCATGTATGGGTACTGTTTCAAGAGGGCAGTTATTTCCTGGGTTAAAGCTTAACAGTGACCTTTGAAAATGTATGATTTAATATGTGTTGAATGTTGAGTGACAGACGTGTTGTGTTCCTGTAAACCTTTTTGTGTGAATTTCTGATTTGAGCAAATGTAAACTTGCGGAGGTGAGAGGTAGTTTAGTGAACAGTGCAGAAATTGAGTGATGTAGGTAAGAGAAAGACGAGAATACAGATATTTAATGCAAGAAATCTTTTCATACTGTGTGGAAGAAGTCTGTATGAAAAGGAATGAGATTCCTAATTTTTTTATTTTAGCTAAGCCTGAAGTGGAGTAAAAAAGCTAATGTTAAGCAGACTATACAAGATTGATTGCTTTAATCATCTATACCATAGGTTAAAATAAACTAAAGCAAGTGACTTTCTTAAAGAATGTAATGTGATAGAATGCATTTACTGAACATCTGACAAAAGGCAGAATTAAAAACAGATGGTAACTGTTCCTCTGCATTCCTGACCAGGGTATTTATTTAAGAATGCTATAGTTTGGCAAAATGCACCATTGATTTTTCAGTAGAATTCTTTTTTCTAAGACATGTTCATGATTCCTGATTGCCCATAACTTCATTATAAGCTTCCAACTCTGCAAGCAGGAGCCTTGAGGCCCTAGGCACAAGAAGTGATGCTTCAGGTTTTTTAAAGGGAAGTTGACATATTTTCCACATAGTGGTGTAGTAGACAGACAGTTACATTTCCAGTTTTGCAATTTGCCTACAATTTGATCAAACTGGAAAGCATGAATGGAAATAATTCCACTTCATACAAAAATTTTCAAATGAAACTGTTATGCCACAGGTTCATTGCTACCCTACTCTGCTCTAATTTACAGAAAGTGAATTTCAGTTGTGTTTTTGTGACAATTCACTTAGGGTTTTTAGTATGTGGACTGGTCATATGTTGGTGGTGCAAGTGGAAATCAATGCTCTGAGAAAAAAAAATTCTGATGTTTCTTCCAGTTTGGTATTGATTTGCCAGATTTTGATAATGGCTATTATCAAAATCTGGCAAGAGTTTCTTTTTCTAACAAATCATTCTCCATTCTTAAAAATTTAAAATGTTAGCATACATATATGTGTACGAAGTTACCATTTAATGTTAACTGAAGTTACCACTTTATGTATCTTCATCCAACTTTCTGGCAGGAATCCTATGCTATGTTGAACAAATACGATCTACTTGTTGCCAAGGAAGAGATAGAGAAGGTGGACACTTTGCACTACACTTGGGAAAAACTGCTAATCCGTGCAAATGAAGTGCAGAATGAGCTTGTTGCTTTGCAGCCAAAATTCAGAGGAGGGCTCATTAGTGCTGTGAAGACTTTTACTGAAGACTGTGCACAGTTCTATTCAGATTATGATCAGGCAGGTGTTTCTATTTTATTGTTTTAGAGAAATTTTTAAGGAGCAGTGGGAGCATGGAAAAATTTTTAAATTTGACTAATTAATGGGATGGCCCTCTACTGCTGAGTAGGTTTATTCTTGCTAAGATGGTGTTTGAGTTTCAGTGCAGGGCAGGCTTTGCTAATGTTCTGTATGTGACTGAAGTGAGCAATGCTGGTATTCAGTTCTTAAAAATTAAGAACTGAGATATTTAAAGTTTATGAAACTCATCTAGTTAGCATGAGCAAATATGAAGACTAGGATTAATGAGAAATTATGTTGGAAAGAAGAATTTTCTGATGCTGGATAAATGTACAAGTGACTTATGCTCTTATATTCTTTTTCATTAGAATATAAATAAATGAAGCTGAACTAATCTTGTATCATCTTTCAAGTAATGCTGACTTTTACTCAAAAAAGGAGCTATGATTGCTGATGATTGCCTAGCTTTTACAGTGTAATGAAAAAATTCTGCATTAAAAGACAATTAGTTGTCTTCTTTGTTTTTTTTTTTTTTTCTTTTAATACTTTTTAACAAAGTGCTTGTTTAGTAGGTTAAATGTCATCTCTTGGTTCAGTTGTGGGGAGTTCAGAATGTGGGGAGGGGATCTGGAAGCTGTAAAAGTGTTTGAGGTTAGCATTTAGAAAAAATTGTAGTTATTCTCACCCTCTAAATTAACTTCTTTTTTTTCTTTTTTTTTTTTTTTTCTTTTAGAATGGACCAATGGTGGTTGGTTTAACACCTCAGGAAGCCAGTGACAGGCTTACTATGTTCCAGGTACTGTTAATTCTAAGACATAACTTATTACAAGTGAGCTAACAGCTAAAGGCTCTGAGAATGAATCTCAGTAGTTGAATGAATTTTCATTGATAGATAGGGTTACTGATTTGGCAAAGTCTGTTTTAACTTAGTGAAAACCAAGTTGGAATTTTTCTATGCATTTGCAAGGAATGCAGTTTAAATCCAAATTTTTTAGGAGTTAACAGAATGCCTCCATAGATAATGAATAATGATTACTAGATAAAAATATCCTGATGAGAGCCTTCCCACAAGTTTAGTGTATTTGGCTATAGGCTGTTCTTGTGTTCATTCTTGTGTTTATTTTTTGGTTGAAATCTGTCTTTGTATCATGATTAATATCTATTCCTGCAATGACAACTTTTAATGCTTTTCCTTTTCCCGTACTGCTATTCATTTGACTTCCTACTATGTTCCCTGAGTTATATTGCAATTGGCAATTAAATTATGCTTTTCTTTGCTGCTTTAATGGTAGTAATTCTTACTTCAACATTCAATGAAAGATTTGCACAGCATACTTGAAGAGGTAGAATTTGCTGTATCCACCTTTTTTTGCTTTGTGTATCATGCTTCACCTCCTTCAAGTGTAATCTTAGCATTTATTGTTCTGTCACTGTGCCACATGAAGTAAATGGCTTTCCTGTCAGCTTCTGAAGATGTGCCTCCAAGCTAGATAAAAGTTACTTTTCTCAGGAAAATTGTTGACAAAACTGTTGACAGTGTAAGCTGTTATTATCGCTCTATATCTTTCTATTATTTCCTAGATTTTAGTTTAATGCAAATCTAATAATAATTTCAGATAATTAATATTTAGTTATTTGATTTTATTTAATTTTTTTTCTTTTTTTTTTTCTTAGAATCGATGTGATAATCTCTTTCGGAAATATGTTACTTGTACAGGTGGAGAAGATCTTTTTGGTTTGCCAGTTACTCAGTATCCTCAACTGCTTGAAATAAAGAAGCAACTGAATCTGTTGCAGAAACTCTACAATCTGTATAACGGTGTCATTGACACAATCAGTGGCTACTACGATATTCTTTGGTCGGAATTAGACACTGAAAAAATTAACAGTGAACTTCTGGAGTTTCAGAACAGGTGAGAAACTACTGCTGTGTTAAAGCTGCCTAAAGTACTTCTTGAATATGATTATAATTGGTTAGCACCAATAATCATATAGGAGCATGTATTTATTTATTGACGCACGCAAAACGTGAATTTAAGTTGAAAAATATATCCATTACCAATGTCATAAAATCACGAAAAGTTTAGATTCTAAATGTTGAACATTATTGTTCCTTAGACAGATTCTTAGCTAACTTTTTAAATCAGCTTGGAATATATGTTAAAATTGTTATTTATTTTGTCCATGGAATAAAGTTTAACCTTTTTGTTTCAGTATTGTTGTTCAGGAGATTTACACTAGATGTCAAAGGCAAGTTAGTGAATTGCTGAATAGTTTTTCGACAAAATGGGTTATATTGCATGCATAGAAGCTGAACTTTACATCAAACCCACAATCAAACAATTTAAAGAATTAAACCCTGAGGAACAGGGTTTTTCTAGAGCTCAGAGCAGTGTGTAGCATCAGCCTCACCAAAAGATTAAATCAAGATGTAAAACATTTCAGCTGGTTCTGAAGATCACTTGCACAGAGTGTATTAGAATTATGCAGCTACACTCCTTAAGGGGAGCCTGTAGGTACCTATCCAGCTATCAGTCATTGAAACAGACTGGAAACAGATTTTCTTACATGGAGAATCTTTTTCTTACATGGAGATTTTCTTACATGCAGAAGCTCTAAATTAGAGGTAACCTGAATTTGGAAGGTATGTGTTCTGCTGCTAAAACCATATACTGTGGCTTTAGAGAAAGAATATTTGGAACTTTTTGAAAAAGCTTGCTTTATCTCAACGTAGGTGCCGTAAGCTCCCTCGTGCTGTAAAGGAATGGCAGGCTTTTTTTGACCTAATGAAGACCATAGAGGACTTCAGTGAATGTTGCCCATTGCTTGAGCACATGTCAAGTAAAGCAATGATGCCTCGGCACTGGAAACAGATTACAGATCTCACTGAACACAGATTTGACGTGGAGAGTGAAACATTCAAACTGAGGAATATAATGGAAGCTCCGCTACTAAGATATAAAGAGGAAATAGAGGTATTGTGAAGGAAGAAGAATCGATACATGAAATCAAACAATCTGCTCGTATAGTATAGGAGTAACAGTAGCAAGAAGGAAATGAAAACATTTCTGTAGAAAGAACAGGGAAATGAACTATCAGTTGAGGTTTTTGTATAAAATAATGGTGCAAATATATTGTGGTGTCAACTTCTTTTTTTTAAATCATGCAGTTTGGCCCAGGAGTTAATTTTTGAGGGTGCCTTGCTTTGTGACATTAAACATATGAAAAGGAGTCACTATGTTATTATTTTATTCCCCCCAGAGTTGATTAAACTGTGATGTGGTTTACCGATTATTAGCTGTGGTGTTTGTATATCTGTAGATCTTTCCACTAAATAGTTGCTCATGAGCCTAGTGTTACCTAGTGTTACAAGAAATAAGAGCTAGATTTGTATACCAGAGACTTGAAGCATTTATAGCTTGTTTTGGCATCCTGTTTATTTAAAGGATATCTGCATAAGTGCTGTGAAAGAGAGAGACATTGAGCAGAAGTTAAAACAAGTGATAGCTGAATGGGACAACAAAATGTTTATCTTCGCAAACTTTAAAACTCGTGGGGAACTTCTTTTAAGAGGTGACAGCACATCAGAAACAATTGCTACCCTGGAGGACAGCTTGATGATTCTTGGTTCTCTCATGAGTAACAGGTAACAGGAAAGGGAGGGAAGGAATGGGGGGAGAGATAAAAATAGTAGCAAAAGGCTTTGTTTTAGTGAACAAATCCGTCACAGAGGAGAAGGTAAATAAACACCTAGATAAAACCTAAGAGCTTGCTTGTCCTTGAACTGTTTATGGGTTAGTTCTTATTGTATTTAGTGTATCCCCCCCAATAAGTTCTTTTGAAAACATGTAGATGCAGCTCATATTTCCCAAATGAACAACTGGACAGTTTTCACTGATGAAAGAAAGTGGAGACATAAGGGAGAACACTGCCTGGCTGTGGCAGGCATGCCTCGGGCATTACAGGCACCACTACTCTGCCCCTGGGACAGGCCATTGCCTCATGCCAAAGGTGCTGAAAATCCCAGTTAAAGAGAGCTTCAGATTGTCTGGTTTCACATGCCAAAAGACACAGATAAAATAAGGAGCATAGAACCTGATCATCAGGCAGATGCTCAAGAGCAGGAGTTTAGGGAGAGTTCAGGAACTCTGTGAGTTTACAGCTTTCAAGATGTTGCATAGTCCCTTTTTGAAACCACTTTATCTTAGAATGAAATCTTGTTCCCATTCCTCTTCTGTTGGATCAGAGCTGTGCTATGCACCTTGTGTATTCTGCAGCAAGTTGGAGCCGGTTTGATTTAGGGCTGCCAACTAGCCGAATTGAGTATAGGTTTTTATACTTTCACTTGAAAAATTTTAAGCAGAAAAATTATTTCTCGTCCTGTGACTTATATGCTGCTTTTCAAGAGTCTTATTTTCTTCTTGAAATAAAGAAATGTCTCTCTTTTTTTTTTTTTTTTTAAAAAAAAAAATTTTCTTCTTTTTTTTTTTTTTTTTTTTTTTTTTAAATTGTAGATACAATACTCCCTTCAAGGCACAGATTCAGAAGTGGCTGCACTATCTTTCCAACACAACAGATATCATTGAGAACTGGCTGACTGTGCAGAACTTGTGGATTTATTTAGAAGCTGTTTTTATTGGTGGTGACATAGCAAAGCAGCTTCCAAAGGTTTCTAGACATGCAGTTTTTCAATTTGCTTATCAACATTTTAAGAATAAGACGTAACTGTGATGTCATAATTGATGCAGTAACATAAACTTAATTTCTTTTGGTATTTAACAAAACTGGTCTTGCTAAGAAATTGGGTAAGCAGTGCCAATAGAAAGTATGGTGTGAGAAAGAATAATAAAATTGTGTAATCTATTTGATCTTTTTATATCTAGATTGTAAAGCTGTTAACCAATATGTGTTTAAACATTGTGCCTAGTAGTAGCCTAGCCTAGTAGTACCTACTACTAGCATACTAGGAGCTAGGAATCCTTATCTTAAACTTTCCTACATGGCTTTTCAAACTAAAAATGAACTTTAGTTTTAGAAAAAGAAATCTTCAAATTTGAAGCACTCAATTCAAGTATAACGAGTTTTCTGTCTTTTTCTCTAGAAATGATTGTAACAGGAAGTACATAGCAGGCTTGACAGCCAAGTATAAAATAAGCTCTATTGTGTAAGCAGAAAGAAATGTGTTTTTCTAAGCTGAAAAATTTCTAGAAGACATGTGATTACTAGTGAGAAGACTGCTGTTGAGATTACTGGGTGCTGGTTCTGCAAGCAGGTGCCTTTTCCCTCTTCTCTCTTCCTGCCTTCATTTCTTCCATTCCACATTCATTGTCATGTTTCAACAGGAAGCAAAGCGTTTCTCTAACATTGATAAATCCTGGGTAAGGATCATGACCCGAGCTCATGAAACACCTAATGTTGTTCAGTGCTGTGTTGGAGATGAAATAATGGGACAGCTATTGCCACATTTACTGGAACAGCTTGAAATCTGTCAGAAATCACTCACAGGGTAAGATTACTATGAGACCACATTCTCAGCCAGATGGTTGTACACTGTGACTAGGCAAAGAGCAATTGCTCAAGTACTGTCCCATGAACTTTGCAAAGATCGTGTTCTTATTCTACTATTAATTCAGTAGAACTGAGCAAACAAGTTAGCAGGATGATACAACACCTCCAAAGAAATTTCTACCAATTCACTGATAAGTATTTGATTGTGGCTGTCACTCACTATCTCTATTGAAAACAAAGCTGGTTTTAGCCTAGCTTCAATCCGGAAGGCAGTTGAGATTTGTGTCCCATTCTCAATTTCACAGATCTGGGAGAAATTCAGATTGAGAGATGTAAATAGCAAGTGAAAGAGTTAATGTAAAAACATTTTATTTCAGTTTAGTTTCTTTTCTTTTTACTGGTGTTTAGATTATAGCAAATAATAAAAGTTTTCCATGAAATGATTTCTGATAGTAAGAGAGTAGCTTTAAAGCAGATGCTTAACACGAATGTAAGATGGATAAAAATTGTCATTGCTACAGATAAAAATTGGAATAATAACTTGTGAGAAATAGCACTTTTAAAGAGGAAAGGATGTATAAATTAACCTAAATCACTTACCATCTACCTCCTACTGGCTTCTGTACCAATTTTTTAAAAAATGCAGGTACCTGGAGAAAAAGCGCCTGCTATTTCCACGATTCTTCTTTGTGTCAGATCCTGCTCTCTTAGAAATTCTTGGCCAGGCATCCAATTCTCACAATATACAGGCACATCTGCTGAACGTGTTTGACAACATTAAAACCGTCAGGTTCCATGAAAAGGTATGTACTGCCCACACCTCGGGGTTACATTCCCTCACATTGACAATGTGTGATACTTGCTAAATTAGAGCACTACTTGGCTGCACAAGGCATTCGACTGTTTTACCATGTTCATCAACTATTTGATGCTGAGTAGGTTTTCTTCATTTAAGATTTAGTTTCATATCTTCATTTATGTCACAGTGAAACTTCATGTAGAATAGCAAACCAAAAATTTGCACCAGTGCTTAAATTTCAGAAAAACCCAAACCATGTACTGAACTTTTTTCTGTGTCATCCTCTCAAATAAGCTTTTGAGTCTTTATGAGCTTGTGACTTTACATTGACTGTATTTGTAGTTTTCCATTAATTTTTTGATTGTAAGAAAAAGTGTATCTACTGTCTCTCCTGTTTCTGAGTTGTCCTTACTATGCCTTCAGACTTGGTGTTTGAAGAACACTTTTCTTATATCTTTTACAAGAACGGATAGCAAAATTTTTTCCTTATGTATGCATTTTCTTAGAAACTAATTACCTCCCCATGCTTTTGAAATTCCTTCGGTTGTCCATGTTCCTTAACTTTTCTGTTTCTTTTATTTTTGATTCTAATGCAGTAAATTTTGTTAGGCTGTTAACCCACCAGTGATGAGGGAAGGTTTCCTTTATTGTGTCCGGAAAGTATATGTAGTCACAAAATCACAGAATGGGTAAGGTTGGAAGGGACCACAGCAGGTCATCTGGTCCAACATCCCTGATGAAGCAAGGTCATCCTTGAGCATATGGCACAGGATTGCCATTGAAACTTTAGTGAAATTCAGGATTGTCAATATATTGGGTTTTGTCTCCTTGTTCATGACAGTGTTTTGTTTAAAGCCTTTCTGCATAACAAAGTAATGATTTTACATTTACGTGAAATGTAAAATAGCTTTTACATTTCATTGAGCAAGTCGATATAATTTATTAGTTACTTAAATCAGTTTAATGGAGTGATTGCAGAAAAATACAAATTATTGTAAAGACAAACAACGTATCTGTAAACACAAGATATTTTTGCTTTCATTAGATATATGATCGTATATTGTCAATTAGCTCACGAGAGGGTGAGACTGTAGAGCTGACTAGACCTGTAATGGCTGAAGGTAATGTGGAAGTTTGGCTCAGCTGTCTCCTGAAGGAATCCCAGCTATCACTGCATCGAGTTATTCGCCAGGCAGCTATGGACATCCAGGAAACGAGTTTCCAGATTACTGAATTTCTTTCTACTTACCCAGCCCAGGTAATACCATTGCTAAATGAATGAAGAATTATTCACAAATATGTATCAGGTTTTTTTCTTGTCTTTGCATTCAAAGTTGCAGCCAGTGTTAAATGCAAAATTAGCATTTAATTTCATTTGAATAATTTCAGTCTTTTAAATTACTCTTCACAAAGGTGAAACCAGATAACTTACCTTAAAGCTCCTGTTTAAAAAGGATGCTGAATGCAATAAATTAATGTAATGATGTTAACACTATTTCTTTACAAGTGTAATACTTGACTACTGGAGGAAAAGTAGTAAAATTGTACGTTTGTTCATATATTCAGGATAGTGCTATGTATTGCTAAAGATTTGAAACCGAGGGTAGTGTTGAGGGAAAATTATTTTCTTAGTAGAAGCTTCACTTGTGAAGTGAATGTTGTTGGAGATGGAATAAAGACTGTGAATTACCAGAAAAAAAATTCAAATTGAAGCACTGATTATTCACTGGTTAGTTAATATTTATATAAAGTATATTTGTTACACATCTTATTTTTATATATACTGTAAATTATATTGAGCAGTTGGATAAGCAGGGCACTGTAGGCAGTGTCTACAAGACTCAAATACAGACTTAACTATGCGTTTATGGATGGAGTTGGGTCACACAAAACAAATGCATGGGTTGAATGACCTCTGTATGAATGCATGAAAAGTAATTTTATACATATAGTAGGAGAACTGTTTCTTTAGTTTTTCTGTGTCTTGAATGTACCTTTTAGGTGAAAGAGAAAAGATTGTTAAGCATATACTTCTATGTTTCCTAAGGTTGGGCTATTGGGCATCCAAATGATTTGGACAAGAGACTCAGAAGAAGCTTTGACTCTTGCCAAGCAGGATAAAAAAGTTATGCGTAAGACGAACCAGTTTTTCCTGGATCTTCTGAACACGTTGATAGATATGACAACAAAAGACCTTAGTCCAGTTGAGCGAGTTAAATACGAGACATTAATCACTATTCATGTGCATCAGAGGGACATTTTTGATGGTCTTGTAAGTATTAAAAAATTAACAATGGGTTATGAGGGGTTCCACACAAAACAATGTGAAATGATAAGAAAATATTATGATACCTATGAACTCTTGCCTCATAAGAGAAACATTTAATTTCATGACTGTAATGATTATGTGTCCTGGAATATTATAAAAATGCTCATGTTGCTTCAACCATGTCTTAGGTTCCTTTTAAATTATTCAGTGAGTTTTCCTCTCCCCAAGCAGTAGCAGAATTTTATGTTTCCTGTTGGCCCACTAAAGATAAATGCCTCTGTTGCATGATCAGTTAGGGACTTCTTTTTCCTCATACATTTTGTTGCAAGTAATTGTCCTTTCTCTGGACTGCATTATGAGTTTCCACAAGTAAATAAAATGAATACAGAGTTTTAATACAGGAAAAAGTTTGAAGCTGGTTGAAGCTGGTATCCTCTCTGTTCTAGTTTCAATAGCATACTTAATTATTACTTAGGGATTTCTTTATTCACTTTACACCTTCTCATGCTGACACAGGGTGCTAAAATAAGGAAAATGAAAGCATTTTGCTTAATCAAACTTAAAGCTAGCATACCCTTTCCCCTGTAGGAAGCCCTGGACCTGATTCTGAAATTAAGCTGTTCAAGAAAACAATTATTGAGTTTTAGCCCATTGTTGATGGGCAGGCATTTATCTTTTCATTGTAGAATCATTTGCTTCTAGTTATAATGATTTTATGTAAAGTGTAATTTTTAGATAAAAACTGAATGACATTTTTTGAAATCCTGGTTTAATATTTGATTGAGAAACTTTGACTTATTCTGAGCTCTGTTGAATGTCTTAGATAGTATCAGCACCATGACACTGCCTTGAAATTTTTTTTTCCCGATATGCATGTGGTTTCACACAATTCTTATAGCAGTTTATAAAATCAAATATCACATTATGTACTTCCTACTCATGTAAAACTAAAGTGGTAGAGATGACTGAAAGGAATGGCAATTTTAAGGGTAAACTGAACTTAATGACTCTTAATGGTTATAGACTGTTCATTTGTACTTAGAATTTTGACACACTTGTCTAAAGCCTGAAGTTCCTCTGCCTAAGTATGCAGTTGAGCAATAATACTTTAGCAATTTTTGTGGTAAAAATCCAGATAGGTTCTCCTCTACTCTTTTGTTACTAGCTGTTCTTTATGCCTTTCACTATGTTTGCAGTGCTGCCTTTGCATCTATTCCTAGATGCCATAATATAAAAGTGAAAGTAAATGTTAACCATGAATGCTGCAGCCTTGTCTTCTCTCTCTTCTTAGTGCTGCATGCATATCAAGAGCCCTACGGACTTTGAGTGGCTGAAACAATGTAGATTTTATTTTAACGAAGACTCTGATAAAATGGTGATTAAGATCACTGACGTGAGCTTCACATACCAGAACGAATTCTTGGGCTGTACTGACAGGCTTGTCATAACACCTCTTACAGACAGGTGAAAAAGACTAATTTTTTACCTTTATTCTTTGCTGCCAAACCTTGGCTTTTACAAGAACAATTTAGTCATTCCGGTTGGATGCAAAATTGATCTCTGCAGAGTTCATCTTTCACAGTCTTGTCAAAGTCGGTAATTTCATATGGAATGCTTCAGTATTTTTGTTTCTGTGCCCTACAATGTGAATAATTTCCAACTTATTTTCTGCCACATACTTGCATTGGTTTCCACATACATGATGTACATGACCTTCATTCTTATGTATGTGAAGCCAATATATCTGAGGATTAGATATATCCAACAGATAAAATATGTAGAGATACAGGACAAAAGTAAGTGTTTACAGACGAGCTAATGGAAAGAGCTAAGGAAGAATAGACAGGAAAAACAATTTTATTCAGCTGCAGTAGTTTGGAGATCTTTGATATAAAAGGATGTTAAAAGAATTGCAATCCTATTAACAGAGAAATCTACCTGTCTAAATCAGCACAAAGAATGCTTTATAACCTATCATTGGCAAAATTAGGGCATTGTTTGTTTTTTTTTTTAACTATTCCATACAAAAATTCTAAGGCTAGTCTCGATATATAATTATTAGCTGGTGTTTTGCTGCATTATACATAGATGTTTCATTTATGAAAATGGGGTGCACTGTGTGATCAAATTTTAAAGATGGATGAGAAAGGAAAGGTTAGCTGTCTTTCATTATTGCACTCCACAGTATGCATATTTCAAAACTACTCCAGATAAAATAAATCAGTATCCAAGCTAATCAAACTAAGATTAAGCAGCATCTCTGTATCTGCTTTCTTCCCTTCTTGTGATCTTTCAGGTTGCTGATAATTGAGGATTATCTGTTCTTTCACTTCATGTATGATGAAACGAACCTTAATACTCCCTCCATCAGAGATGGAGTGAAGGGGTTTTGTCCTTACTGATCTAAATTGTAATTAGTGGAATATAATTTCAGCACTTCCCTTTTCTCCTTAAATCAGACCTTGTGTAAGTTCCCCTGGCACTATACAGAAAGCTGTCTGCTGCAGCCTGATTGATTGCTACCTTTTAGATGTTACATCACTTTGGCTCAAGCTTTGGGCATGAACATGGGTGGAGCACCTGTGGGGCCTGCAGGAACTGGAAAAACTGAAACTGTGAAAGATATGGGACGGTGCCTTGGAAAGTATGTAGTAGTCTTCAACTGTTCAGACCAGATGGATTTTCGAGGACTTGGGAGGATCTTCAAAGGTAAGATGTGGACCAAAGGTAAGCTGTTGGCCAAACAATCAACTGTTTTCTCGGGTGCACTAAGCACAGTATAACTGACTAGGCAGAGAAAGTGATTGTTCCACTATACTCAGCTTTGGAGTGGCCTCAGATCAAGTACTCTTTGCAGTTCTGGAGTCAACAGTATAACAGCATATAAAAATACTGTAATTTATCCAAATGAGAGCAAAAAAGATGGTGAAAGAGCTAGAGGGCATGACTTAAGAGAACAGCTGAATATACTATGTTTGTTTTGCTTTGAGAAAGGGAGCCTGAGGGGAGGGAGCTGTTTATAACTTCCTCATGAGGGGGAATGGAGATGGAGGTGCTGATCTCTCTGGTGTCTGGTAATAGGACATGGAATGGCTTGAAGCTGCATCGGGTGAAATTCAAGCTAGATGTTCGCTGAGAATGAGATCAAGCACTGGAACAAACTCACCAAGGAAGTCATTGGTGTCTCAAGCCTATAAGTGTCCATATAGTGCTTAGACAACTATCTTATATATATGGTTTAACTTTTAGACAAGTTTGTGGAGTCAGGACTTGTACTTGTTGATCCTCATGAGCCCTTTATAAGTCAGGATATCCTGAGATTATATGGTTTTATGAATTACATGAAAGTTTCGAATGCTAAGAGGACATTTTTTTAAAACAAGGTTGATGCATAGCTGGCAGATGGTTTCAGCCTTTTAATAACTGCAAGTAATTAATATCTTGTTATGAATGTCAGTATTTTGTCTCCTTCAAATGTTGAAGTTCCTATCAGTAGAAGGAAATGCATGGATAGTGCTATATATGTTAAAAACAGTTGGTAGAGCTCACTGAAGTTAGACGCAGATGACATTTTTTTGGCTGTCAGTCATGGCAGATGTTAAATTAGAGATCAAATGGAGGTTCTTGACTACTGTATGGTTGCAAGTGACTGTATCTATGATTTTGTTTTGTTTTCCCCAAAAAATCTGAGGAAAAATGCAGTTCTGCTGCAGACTGACCTCCAACTTCCTTTCCAGTGAACACAACTGTATTGTTCATTATAATATGTGCAATAAGTTATTGACAACCTGTCATATTTTCATAGAATTACTGCAGGAATTTTTCTTGGGGGTTAAAGAGGGACAGAAAAACATTCAAGGTATGAGAAAAGGAGAAGAAACCAAAGAACATAGTATCCTAGGCAATCTTAAGGACTTTGGGAACTTGTATATTCTTACTTGAAAAAAATTAAAGTTGTTCTCTTTCTTCCTTTCCCACCCCTCAAAAAAACTCTTTGGTTTTTTTCCCTCCTGAAGTAGACTAACCTAATTTTTGTCTTGTGAATTGCACCAAAAAAGTGTTAAAAACATAATGATCTTATGCTTAGTTGCTGTTTTCTTTGAAGGTCTTGCTCAGTCTGGCTCCTGGGGTTGCTTTGATGAATTCAATCGTATTGATTTACCAGTGCTATCAGTAGCTGCACAGCAAATAGCAATTGTGTTAACGTGTAAGAAGAAACGTAAAAAAAGGTTTATTTTTACTGATGGAGACAATGTGGAAATGAACCCAGAATTTGGCATCTTTCTTACTATGGTAAGTATTCAGTAAGTTTCTAATATGCCAGTGATGATTGTATAAAAATTGAGTCTAACTTGGCATATTAAATGTACTTGCTAGCTCTTATGTCAGTCAGTTCTTAGAAGTAAATCACTGATAGTTTGAGAACATTGAGTGTAGCTGCAAAGACAGTTTTCGGGGTCTTGTTTCAATAACATCAAGCGCATGCAATTAACAAATGCAGGCAGCACCATAAATACAAGTTATCTCAATTTCAGATTGCTTCTGCATGCCATATTCTGGCCCCCAAAATATGCTTTTTGTTACAATTACAAAAAATTTTCATAGAGATATAGGTAGAAGTGGCCAGTAAAAATAGGACCTGTAAGACAAACTCAGATTTGAAATGCTTAGGTGGAACATTTTTCATATGTCATGGATGTAAAAGAGACAAAAATTCTGTAGAGATATGGTGTTAAGTCTGTATGGCAATTCATTTTGACATGTGATTTAAAGCCAACAAATCATTTTTATCTACCAAAACGGCATATTCCTTTGCTGATTATTCTGTTTGTGCAAAGTGCACTCAGCTTCAGCACCTGTTTTTCCTCTCCAGAATCCGGGATATGCTGGACGGCAAGAACTTCCCGAAAACTTGAAGATCAATTTCCGTTCAGTGGCTATGATGGTTCCTGATCGTCAAATCATAATTCGTGTTAAATTGGCTAGTTGTGGTTTCATTGCTAATGTTGTGTTGGCAAGGAAATTCTTTACACTGTATAAGTTGTGTGAAGAACAACTGTCAAAGCAGGTGATTATATGCATATGATGAAACCTGATGATTTTAGGGAAAAACTATATATGAAGTCACAAAATATTCGTGTGAAGAAAATGGAGAGGTTCACGTTCACTAAGTAAGCTAAGTGACACTTGTGGTTTAGTAATGCACCCCTCTGATGTCCTGGCAGATTAACTCCTGCTGCAGGTTGTCAGTGCAAGAATGGGGCTTTCATTCAGAACACTGCTTATTATTAAGATTTAGCTTTAATGAATGGTGATGGCTCAGACAAAGGCTTTATATATAGCCTGTTTTGGTCTTACAGAGTGGATTTGAGAGGCATTTGGTTTGTGCTACCTGTGCTTGTACAGATGTTTCTTAGTGTCCAAGGGCCGCAGAGAATTCCAAATAATACTGATAAAGTATTTCTCAATAGTCCTTGGGAATCCTGTCTTGATTCAATGACTTCTGATTACATTTTTTTTTCTGTCACACCTTAGATTTTAATACATGGTAGCAGATTGGGAGAGTGAAGTTGCCCGTAGTCATACAGCCAAAGAATAGTAGATGGATGTTTGGAGGCATTGAAACTTGTGCCACTTCTCCTACATATCTATCCATGTCTTAAATAGTAAATAAGAGCTGTTTCATCCCTGTTAACTTGGGGAAAATTTTCTTTACATATCTTCTAGGTGCATTATGATTTTGGCTTGCGGAATATATTATCTGTGCTGCGTACACTGGGAGCAGCAAAAAGAGCAAATCCCGCAGACACTGAATCTACCATTGTCATGCGTGTGCTGAGAGATATGAACCTGTCTAAACTAGTAAGTTCTGAGGGCCTGATAAATAATTTAAACTGCACTTTGGAGCTATGTGATCACTAGAAGATTGTATGTGACCTTTACAGTGAAGCTAGCTTGGAAATGTTTCATTCTCTGAGTGGAACTTTTTGGCTGGGATAGAGATAAATTTCTCTTAGTACCCTGTGTACTCCCCTCCCCCTGAGGAGGGAGTGAGTGAGGGGCTGTCTTGCTTGGCGTCCTACCCGGGTTGAACCTTGAATTGTTCAGAATATATTTCCATATTTTCCCTGCTACCTTTAGAAATAAGTGACATAATAGATGTCTATGCAGTAACTTCTTTAGAAACTTTGTCCCGAAGTATTTAGTCACTCTTTCAAAAGAATCTGTTATTCATAGTAATGAGTACCATCTCACCTACCTAAATAGCTAACAAACCTCTTCTGTTGCTGTGATACTTAATTTTTTTTTTACACCAAATAAAACAGACAATTTTCTAAATGTTATTGCTAAAATCTACTATAAGAAATTCAGTCTGCATATTAGTGGTTTATTTTGACTAATAGAAGCATCACATGATCTCTTTCTGCTGCGTCCTTCTAGTGTTTATCACCTAGAGGATTACTGTAGATGGTTCCTTATGTTCTCAAACATTTCTTTAGGTCTTCAGGACTTAGGGATTGTTCTTTTTAAAGATGATAAAATAAATAGAACAGGTTTTAATCTGTGTGGATTTTTGTTTCCCCTGATTTTCACTAGATTGATGAAGATGAACCCTTATTTCTGAGTCTAATTGAAGATCTGTTTCCAGATATTCAGCTTGATAAAGCTGGCTATCCTGAACTTGAAGCAGCCATTGACAAACAGGTGATGTTTCTCATGATCTGTGGTTCTGTGGCATAACTGTCATGATGTGACATCTAAGAAAACTATTGTGGAGTCTATCCAGCTGGCAATATTATATCTTACTGTTTAGTGGAAGAGTAAGCTTTTCCATAAATCTTTACCACTGACATATTATTATTAAGCTTATTCTTCAGGAGGTCACAGGATTGGGATTATAATGTCCTGTGGTTTTCTCAAGTCATGGTTACTGGTGTCCAGTTTGAAAAATGCATGTATATGAGCTTGCCTTATGTGACCCAGGATTTAATATTTGTCTAAAGTCTTAACAATTGGAATATGAACTTGAGAAAAGATTTGCCTACGATGAGATTTCGTCTATTTAATTTCCCATTAGATGTTTGTAACATTTCAATAGAGCAAATTTAAGAATATCTGGTGTGTGTATATATATATATATAAATAGATATATTATTGATATATTTAATAGATAGATTATAATGTATATAGAGGCTGGTTTACTTTATTTTTCTGAATACCAAATATATCTTCTTTTTCCAACAGGTTTTTTTTTAATATATACAAAAAGCCTTTACAAAGAGTGTAATAATCTGTTGAAGGTATATCTACATCAATCTATATCTGTATATACCTATCTATCTATCTAAAGGCATCAAAATATATTTTGCGCTCTAAAATAATAGTAATTTGGTTTTTTGTCACTGTCTCTTAGGTGGAGGAATCTGGCCTTGTTTGTCATCCTCCTTGGAAACTGAAAGTTATCCAGCTTTTTGAAACCCAGAGAGTAAGGCATGGATTGATGACACTAGGACCTAGTGGTGCAGGAAAAACTACTTGCATCCACACCTTAATGAAAGCAATGACAGGTATGTTAGTACTTATATTGTAAACTGTTACTGAAGTGTTACACTGTAAACTTTAAACCCCATTGTTTCTTGTCAGAAAACCTCAATTGCTTCACTGTGAGAATATATTACTGGAAGAATGAGTTTTTGTGTTGAGATACTAATTATTCTAGTAGAATCTTCTAAAAGCTTAAAAATAAAAATGTCTGACATTCAAAACCATATACTTCATGTCCTTTTTTCCATATTATCCTACTTTTATCAGAAGTTCTTATTCTAGAAGCACTAAGAAAGAGGAATACAGTCTAGGTAGGCGGCTCAGACAAGTGATTAAAGCATCTCCTGGGTTTTGCTGATGCTGAAATCTTTTGCTAATCATAAGTACTTAGGTATTTTTGAACACAGTGCACAAGACAAGGTCTTTGCAATATAAAATAACTGGTTTTATAACCATAAATTCCTCGTTTAGGCAGTAACTAAGCCTTCAAGGGTATTAATTTTGTGTCCTGGCTGGAGGCTTGAAGATTGTGTGTGGTTTTTTTGTCATCTGTATTTCTAAACAAAAATGTTCATTGAAGAATGTCTGTTTGATCTTATTAAAATAAAAGGTCATAGCCTGGAGGGAAAAACATCTCATTTGAGGTAAGCTTGTGTTACCCCATTTCACAGGCTGCTTATATGATTTTCCAGAAATGGATAATTTCTGTAAAAAATAGTTCAACAAGTCTCTTATACATGCACTACTGTGCTGTGCTTAAGAAACACTGTAAGCTCTACATTGCAGCAGAAATTAATGTTCCCTTTAGGAAAAAAAGGAAGAACAAAGTTGTATTGCAGTGTTTTCCTATCCTTTTTTTGTAGCACTGAGATGTGAACTACTACCAAGATAAAGCCACCTCAATACTTTTTACAAAGCTGATCTTCTCACACAACCTCATGAAATGTTAAACTACATGATTTGTCAGACTTCTATTACGTGTTAGTGAAATCTGATGAATATATTTTAAAATAAGTAATTTTTTCAGCTCTTTCTTTCAGCATCTTATTACTGGCTCCTGGTTAAGTTTTAATATTGGGTTTTCTAAAGATGTCTGGCATAGTAGTTTTTAAGCTGTTGCTAATGAGATAGAAATAAAGGTTATATGATCATGGTGTGGCTAGATAGAATTTATCTGTCTAAGAGAATTCACAGGAATATGCCAATATCGTATACTTTACCTATTCTAAGATGTATGCAAGTGCACAGAAGGGGAAAAAAACCCCAAACCTCCAGTCAGTCATCTGTCTGGTATTTAGTCATTGGGTTTTAAAAATGTGCATCCAAATCAAAGCTTCTAAAGCTCTATTTTTTGATAAGCCTTCAAAGTATTAAACTAAACCTTGAATAAATGTCATCTTGCTGCTCTTCTGTTCCCAATGAAGCTATGAAATGTGAATTGTGCTTTCAAAAGTTCCAGAACTTCATTCTACTTTTTATGATGTCTCCAATTAATGAATTTTGTATAGCAATATAAGTTTTTCAAGTATATACGCAAGTTCTTATAATTGTGAATGCATATTAAAGCATACATTTGGGTGTAATGACTAAATTTGTCAAAGTTCTCTTATTACTGAAAAGAAATGCAAAAACTAATTGTGATCTGCCTTCATAGATTGTGGACAGCCACATCGTGAAATGAGAATGAATCCTAAAGCTATAACTGCTCCACAAATGTTTGGACGCCTTGATGTGGCAACAAATGATTGGACAGATGGAATATTTTCAACACTCTGGAGAAAAACATTAAGAGCCAAGAAAGGTATTGTGGTGGGTTGAACTTGGCTGGACTCCAGGTGCCCACCAAGTTGCACTACCACTCCTTTTCCCAGATGAACAGTGGAGAGAAAATAAACTGAAAACAACTCATAGGTTGAGATAAGGCAGTTTACTAAAGTAAAAGTGAAAGTTTGCGTGAGCACAAGCAAAGAGAAAAAAAAGGTTTGTTCTCTACTGCCGATCAGCAAACAATGATCAGCCACTGCCCAGGAAGCAGGGCTTCAGCACACATAGCAGTTGCTCCAGAAGGCAAACATTGCAAATAACAAATGCCACACCTTCCTCCTCCTTTCCTTAGCTTTTATATCTGAGCTGATGTCGTAAGGTATGGAATATCCCTTTGGTCAGTTTGGGTCAGCTGGCCTGGTTGTGTCCCCTCCCAGGATCTTCCTTACCCCCAGCCCCTTGCTGTGGGGAATGTTGAGAGACAGCGCTGATGCTGTGCCAGAGCTGCTCAGCAGTACCCAAAGCACTGGTGTGTTATCAACACCTTTCCAGCCACCAGTGCAGAGCACAGCACTGTGAGAGCTGCTGTGGGGAAATGAACTTCAGTTCAGCCACACCCAATACAGGTATAAGGAAAAAGACTTCCATTCAAAGCAAAACAAGAAAAAACCCCAAGCTTCAGGACACCTTTATAAAGCACGCTAGCAGGCTTTTTTTTTTTTTTTTACATGGAAGGATTGGGAAATTGCTGGAAGAACTTCTGTCCCTTTTACAGTCTCTATTCTAAATGCTTTGTGTTCAAACTGTGTAGTGTAACAAATACTACTTCACTGCATTTATTGAATTCTCTCTTTTGAATATTAGGCTCCTGTATGGAAGAAAAGTAGAAGTTAAAAGTCAGTTCCCCCAGTACTGCTATCCTATAAAAAATCTGGGTGCTGTCAGGATTTCTACCTGTTCTCCAGTAGCCATATTAAAAGGAAATAAATCTCATCAGTTGTGTCATACCAGCTAGCCCTGCACACATAGTGTGCATAGTCCATTTCAAATGGCACCAGATAATTCTATTTAGGCAACCAAATTCTGCCTAAAATTATGCTGAAATATATTCTTAGATTGCTATATTAACTAAAAGAGCAGCCTTGATAGTTTGATGCTAGATGGATTCTCTTTTTGTCTGAAAATTAATATGTGATCTTATCGTTATGTCTTAAAAGAAAAAATAAAAGAAAATCCTAACACTCATTGCACTATTTTCATACTAAAATTCTTAGTCTTCAGAAATACAGATACTTTCAAAATAGAAAATGCTTTTCAATTTAATTTTGGTAGGCTTGTTTCAAAACTAGAAATGTAGCACGCTTGAGAATGTAGCGTAACATTAACTATTGATTTTTTAATCTTTTCCTTCAAGATGAAGAATATATTAGCACATTCACATGACTTCCTCAGATTTACCCTGTAAGGGTTCTGTAATGTCTCTTTATGAGTCAGACTCCAGCCTACCTCATGCTTGAGATGCCTGAACTGTAGCTATAAAAACCCTCTACATATAGAAAGTTTATTGTCTCTTTTATATCTCCTTGGTTCAACGCTAGCAACGCTCCCAGCCACCTAGGCCTTCACAATGAGGACTGACTCTGAAAGCAGATGGACCATCGCTTACTGAAGAGCTGTCTAGCAATGCACAGGGGGGCTGTCTGCTCCCTAAGGGGTGGGCAGCCAGAAGCCAAGATGGGATCTCTTCCCAGCCAGGATCTGTTGCTCAGTACAAAAGTGAGGCAAGCAGAACAGACCCAGACCCTCCTAGGAAACAGCGGCAGGCTTTAAAATACATTTCTGTTACTAAATGGAAAGTGATGGAAAAACTTGAAAGGAAGCTGAATCAAGTTTAGGGGCAGAACAAATGACAAGAATGCGTGCTATTTGAAAGAGTGATTTTTCAAGTGTTCATTTAACTTCTCTACATTTATAAAACTTGTTGGAAACAAAGGGTGTTTGAATTTGAATATATCTATAGTTGTTATGTTCTTTATGTTGTTTTATGTAACTAGAAATAAGCCTTATTTATTACTGTCTTGAAGACTGGATTCATGAAACTCTTTCAAAGTATTAAAATCTGGTGACTTTATGCTCATGGCACTTTATACACTGAAGAATGGATAATTATTATCAATAGCTGACAAAATGAAGTACCCAATTGAAACTGAGTGATGGAAGTGGTAATTGTATTAAAAGCTGAGGTTGTAGCTTTGTGTCTGAATTCAGAATTAGTTAAAAATTTGTTTGCAGACATGAGAAACTGGTCCTTGAAAAAAACTAGTACTTCATCCATAGGCTTTTTATCTGTTATGCTGGGTTATAGGTGACCACATCTGGATAGTTCTTGATGGTCCAGTTGATGCTATTTGGATTGAGAACCTTAATTCTGTCCTGGATGACAACAGAACTCTAACACTAGCAAACGGCGATCGGATACCTATGGCGCCAAATTGCAAAATAGTCTTTGAGCCTCATAATATTGATAATGCTTCTCCAGCAACAGTTTCAAGAAATGGGATGGTGTTCATGAGCTCATCAGTTCTCAGCTGGAGTCCTATTCTTGAGGTACAATAGCTGTGTGTCTGTGTCTGTATTGAAAGTTTTACTGGTTACTTATTCAGCTCTTCACTGGTGTTTCTTTAGGACCTATTTTTGTGCCCTTTGCTATGAAATACCTTTTATTCTGTATACCTTCTAGGTCAATACTTAAAATAGCAATGTTTCAGGTAGTTTATACAAGAGTGAATAATTTTTTAAGGAACATAGGTAGCGTATTACACTTTTAAAAGCATGGTTATTTTGCTACAGGACAAATTTGTAATTAAAAGTATTTTACACAATTGAGGGACAAATCAGTTGTTAAAATACTAACTACCTGGCAGCCCATAGTACAGCTTCAGACCAAGAAGGAAAAAAGAATAAACAAGTTGATTCAGGGAACTTGAAACCTCAAGAAAATATAAATTCTCTTGATATTTCTTAAAATTTATTGCAGTTGGGATTTAGAACCAGAAATAAAGTCAATGCAGCATCAAAGCATGTAATTTTTAAATTGATGTTGTTACTTGGTTGTCTGTTAACATTCAGAGAAGCAAAGTATCTGAAGATCCAGGCAGTAGTTACTGTCTCTCTGGTGTGGAATGAATAATTCAGAAAAACAGAACATGTTTTAGGTGTGTTTTGGAGTCAAAAATCAGCATATAACTTATTGAAATATCAAAGTGATTTATAAAGTCTTTTCTTCTATATCATCTTTCATCTTCCAAAACCCAGTAAAAATATACCCTAATCTTGACAGAATGCTTGTAACAATATAGTGAGTGACAAATTCTGAGACTTGAGCATAGTATTTTTTTTTCATGTAGCAAAAATCTTGGTAAAGATGAAATATGAGAGTTCCCAAGAATTTACCTAACGCTCCATAGTAATATATTTCAACAAAGCTTTCAGCACTTAAGTCCAGTTTTCTTGCATTTTAAGAAAACCATTGAGACAATAGGAGTTAAAAAAAAAAGTTAGTTTCTGATTTTTTTTCTTCAGGCCTGTGTTGGAAGCACCCATGTCCTGTTGACTTGTTGCAAACTTGGAGGTTCGCTGCTTGTGAAGAACTAAGGGTTGCTGCAGAGGGCTGATACTATATTTTTCTAGTAGTGTTTAAAGCTCTTTCTTTTTAGAATGATATTAAATAACATGGAACTGTCTGTTCAGTCACAGGTCTCTGCAACACTTGAGAATCGTTGCTAATTCTTTCGATAAGTTCCTTTGCCAAGTCCAAAATATTTGTATTCTTACTATGAAAAAAGTGTTTAACAAGTTTCCTAAAAAATTGGCTGGTAAAACTTCAGTTTTACCAATGCAAATACGTGCAGTCAACACAAGTGCCTTATGTGTGTTGCTGCCAAGCTTTACTTTTTAAAAAACTTTTTAAACAAATATGGATACTTGGGAAAGTGTAAGTGTAAATTATGCATCTGGGACAGTGGCTCCCCTGAGATTCCACTTGTGTTGTTCCTTTCTGTGCTTACAACACTGTGTAGGGCCTACTGATGTTAGATTCTCACATCTCTGCCTCCTTGCATTGCTTAGTTTGCAGACAACCACTTCTTGGCTATTTAAATTGTGCTAAAGATTCAGCTGCAAAGACAGCAGAAAAAAAAGCATTATATTTTGCATTATCACTCATGATTTACTTGCTCGCTTTAAAGAGAGATGCAGGCTAAATTTATTTGTGTTGAAGTGTTGTATGAAACTAGTTTTCCTTAATCCATAACCTTATAATTTTAGTGTATTTTGGTGATAGCAACAGTCTAAAGAAAATAAACTTTTTTAAAAAATTTTGAATAATATAAATCAAATTATGTTAATTTCACCATGAAGTAACCTTTCCAACTTCCCTTCCTTTCCCCCTTGAAAAAATTTGCTATAAAACTTTAGCCTATAGTTATTTATAATTTGATCCAATAGCATTTATTTGGTTTTTTGTTTGGTCTTACTTTATAAATAAAGTATCTTGATGGCTTTTTCAGTATACCTTCCTTTAAATCTATTTTTTAATGCAATATTCTACATATTCCAACAGGTGAGGGTAGATGTTAACCTTGTTAATTCTCAGATGCTGAATGAAACATAGTATTTGTTGACATTTCAGAAAAACTTTAAAAAATAATAAAAAATATGGATAACTCAGGAAGTTGTTGTATACATTTATATTTTCAATCCTTACCATTTTGAAAAAACTGAATATAGCTGCCTACTGGGATGCACTATTATGACATATGCAACTTCCAAGTTCAGTGAAATAGTTCTCAAACTTTTCATGTTGCTGTTCTTGTGTAATGTACTTCTTAAGAAGACTTTGCAAAGTGATCAGAGGTATTCGATCCATTACTCATCAACCTTCTCCAAAGCAAAAAGCATCTCATCAGCTTTTCTATTTACCCCTAATATTTTTTGAACAATCAGTGAATTTTTGGATATCTGTTTTAAGTACATCTGCCTTTTAATTCTTATCACTTTTTTTCCTACCTACCCATTTCTAGAAAGGTTCTTCATATATATACCTATTTGTAATCAGTCTCAAAGTTTATTTACTTTGTAAATAAAAAGTAAATGGTAAAAGAAGAATTTAAAAATATTATGAAGGTAGTAGAAAGAATCATAGAAGCACAATATAGTTGAGCTTGGAAGGGGCCTCTAGAGATAATGTTGTTGAATACAACCTAAGCCTAGAGGGAGCTGCAGAGGTCTGTGTCCTGTTGAGTTTTGAGATGGAGACTCGAGGAGCTCATTGAGAAACCTGTTCCAGTTTTAACTACTCTCACAAGTGAAAAGCATCCTCTGTTTAAAGCAAATTTATTTCATTTCAATTTGTTCCAAATTTTGAGTTTTGGGGAAGAATGAGAGAGTGTTTTTGCTGGTGATTGTATTTTATATAGGAAATAAATTTATGGGATGTAAATGAGAAGTATTCTTCCATGCAGATGAGAGAAAACTTCAAGGTAACCCCAAGAATTGTGTTATTACTTTGAATTAACTGCATCAATGAACGAATCCTGTTCTATAATCTTAAGAAATCGGTAGTTTTACTTAGATTTTGTTTATCCACCATTATAGATACTGAGATACACAATAAAAACACTACACACATGTCGCTGTTACGTCCGAGGCGCATAAAGAAAACGACACAGAGTCCAGGCTCGTGAACAAGTGGAAGCCGAAGCTTTTCTTTAATAATTTTCTGACTACTATATAGGATAGATCGCAAAAAGTGTGTTGAGTGGCAATAGGTAATTGGTTCCTCAGCCATCCACCCCTTGAGAGGATTGGCCAAATCCTAAGATACCTATTCCAAAATATTTTCAAAGTTGAAGCCATAACAATCTTGCAAAACAGCTTGCGGGTGCAAGAAGTTTATGAAACTGTGACCTTGTTTAAAATAGTTTACATAGGAAAGACAGTCTTCTCACAGAATATTGAGAAAAGGCTGAAGAATTTCTCTGCTTCTAGCTTTTTAGCACCTACACACACACCAGCAGACCTCCCCCCGATAGCCTGACTTTTTTTGTACATCTCCCAGATCTTTCAGGTTATCCTCTATCCATGTTAGAAATAACGTGTAGAATAAATCAAATTTGTGTTCAATACATATTATATAGTTTCTTTGCAGAGTTTTTGAATGTCTTTTACAGCTGTTGTGATTCAAAAATATTTGAAAAGAATGATTTTTGTGCTGTTGAAAACAGCTTTTTCTCTTCAGTTCTCTTAATCTTTAACATCCAGTAGGAATCATGCATACTTGGGTAAAATTTGACCTTCTGCTAGTTACCCCAACCCCATCCTCCCATTCTCCCCCCAAGAAATCAACATTTCATGCTTCCTGAACCTTTTGAATTACTATACTTGAATTTACTGAGACTTGCATTGGGAACTAAATTTGTTCTCTTGACGTGCTTTGCAACAGGGATTTTTGAAAAGATGTTCCTTGCAAGAGGCTGAAATTCTACGTCAGCTGTATTCTTCAACATTCCCAGACTTGTACCGCTTCAGCATTCAGTCTCTGCACTGCAAGACTGAGATGTTGGAAGCCTTTGTGATTATGCAGAGCATTAATATGCTTCAGGGCCTTATCCCACCTAAGGTAGGTAGCGTGAATGTTTTTACCTATGCTTCTTGTATTGAAGATAATTTTAAGCAACAAAGTTTTGTAGAGAGGGATTCTTTGATGACTTGGAATGTCAACGGGATATGCAGGTTAGTAAGGAATATATTCTATTTCTTTAGAAAGTAATAGCTGGGATGTAACCTCTCTCACAATCTCATGTTTGGATTTGATGTTAAGCCCTGGTTTACATTAAGCACATTGAGCATGAATTGGCAGTTTTCCTGCTTTTATTTTTGGGTGATTTGTTATCAGTTTGTATTGATTCTATCTGATCATTGAAGATATCTCTAAATTTAAATACGACTGAAGACTTATAGCATAATATTACTAATGATTATCAAGTAGAGTTTTCAGGCTGTTGAAAATTAAAACCTAACTCAATCCTTCAGGAGCAAGGTGGAGAACTGACTCCAAAGTACTTGGAAAGGCTGTACATCTTCTCTCTCATGTGGAGTGTAGGAGCATTGCTAGAGCTGGAGGACAGATGCAAAATGGAATACTGGCTTCGAAACCATGCAACAGTAAAGCTTGATCTTCCCTGTATCCCAGAAGGCAGTGAAGATACAATGTTTGATTATTATGTGGCATCTGATGGTTAGTAACTCAGCAGGGAGATATGGGGTAAAATTTAAAAGCTGTTTTTAAACTGTGATCTTTTTTGAGAATTACTTCGGAAGTATTTTGTAGCTTACCTTCTTTTGTGTCCCTTAGCAAGTTTTGTTTTACAGCTATACTTTACTCGTGGTATTGTGTTTAGCCTTTTCACTGTTTCCAGTGAGAAGTCAGAATGTGGATATATTACTGCAAAAAGCTGCAAGGACTTTGTGGTGATGAATTGTCAAGTGAACAAAACCCGATAATCCTTGTCTTTGTCATAATTTATGTAGGAAAGAGGAGTAAGCCTCTTAGATACAACTTGAGGGATTCTGTGATTATATGATTCTATAAATTTTAGTCTGAATACACAGAGAGGGACTGCTGTACGTGAGACAGAAGCACAGACAGATGAGTCAACTCAATTGAAAATAAAGGAAGCAATGATGCCTTGTATTTCTAAAATATTAACTTAATTTCTTTCTTACTAGGTACATGGATGCACTGGAGCACACAAGTTGAAGAGTATGTATATCCCAGTAGTGGTACACCAGAGTATGGCTCAATTCTTGTGCCTAATGTTGACAATGTGAGAATGGATTTCCTTATTGAAACCATAGCAAAACAGGGCAAGGTACTTTTTCCGTATTTCATATCAAAGCAGTGCCAACAGTATGCATGATAAAAGTTTTAGATTAGCAGTGAAATAATATGTTATTGAAAAGGAAGAACTTAATTATTTTCAGATATGAAATGGTGTTTCCAGAAGCTACATTCATGCAAATACACTTGAACTCTTGAATAATCACTGCTTCCAGACTTTTTTGTCTTCCCCTCACCGCTTCTTTCTGCAGTGGAAATAACTGTAATTACAGATGAGATCAGGTCAGAACAGAACCAATATTTTCATGTACCGATGGGAGAGAGAGAAGCACATAGGGTCAGGAGGCTTGAATCTGACTCTGCTGATTGAACTCTGCCAGCATGGGGCAGTTACAGAATTTATGTAGTTTTAGGTTATGCATCCTATTCATCACCAAAACTGTGTCACATAAACAATTGAAATTTTACAGATACTGAGTCTCTAAATGATTAAACCCTTTTTCAAACAATTAATTCCTTCTCTTGTTAGTTTGATTGTGCTGACTGTCATGACCATTAACTGCAAATATTTCTAACTTGTCAGGCCTGCAAAAATCTATGGGACATTAACTATTTTACTTCCACATGTGTGTTGTTAAGAACTCACTTTACGTAACTTTTCTAGTTTCTTTTCTGTTTAAAAGATGAATGAGATTGTTGAGCCTTTGCCAAGACACAGAGCTCTTCTGTTTAATTTTATTTCATTTCAATGTTGTCTTTGTCTAGGCTGTCCTACTAATTGGTGAGCAAGGAACTGCAAAGACTGTTATTGTCAAAGGTTTTATGTCAAAATATAACCCTGAAAGCCACATGACTAAGAGTTTGAATTTTTCATCTGCAACAACCCCATTAATTTTCCAGGTATAGTAGTGATTAATCTTCTCATACAAGATGGCTGGATTCAGAAAATATTCTGATAATTTGCCAGGAGGATGCTTCTGGAAGTGATTCTGAACAATAAAAAAGCACCTGTTCAAATGATCCAAGTGTTCTAACACATGATTTAAGACTTCTGTAAATAAATTGTTCCTTTCAACTTTTTCAGTAGTTATTGAGCTATTCTTGAACTTCTACAATACCATGCATATTATTTTCTTCATCACGTGTTATGTTTTTTCTCAAATATATCAGTTCTCACTAAACCGGGAAGAGCTGTTAGACTTCATTAAACACCATGGGTAAAATAAGTGCTACCCACAACAATGTGTCATTAAAAGTGTGCTGTCTGCAATTTAACTTTCAGTCATTTCAATTACTTACTAAAAAAGTAACACATGCAATGCAGCTGCTCTTCATAAAACTATGAATGCTTAAATTCTGAACTGTATTGCTTGTCCAAATTTCTACCAACCTAATTTGAATTATTTCAAGTGTCTTTAACCTCCTGGCAATATAGTTGGGAAATGTTTTCAATGCAGTATGGTATGCCAGGCCAAAGCACTGTCTGGGCTGTAAGTGCTGTCTATAAGCTTGATGAATTACCTATCATCTGCCTCTATAGCATAGTAGAAACTACTAGCATGTTATATAATATACAATAATGTATTTTTGGTCTAAATTTCCTAGGATTTTTCCTTCTATTTATTGGGCTGTAAACAAAAACTAACATTTTTATAAAATAAATGTAGATTTAATTGATGATCGATGAGAGTCTGATGATCAGGACATCTAAAATAGATATGCAAGACTAAGTCAATTCTCTGTTAACAATCTAGGTCAAAACATTCTGTTGTGACATGTGCTTTAAAATTACTCTAACTTCTTAAAATCTTGGTCTGACTGATGCCACTTGTGTTAGAAGACAGGAGCCTAGGCATAGTGTAAGAGTGCAGATATTTAGGTTTACACTGAATAATAATTACGTATGGTTAAGTGAGCTTTCACTTGGTATAGAGTAAATAAAAACTGGACCTTAAGAAGAACAGAGAAATGGAAAGATGATGAGAAGAACAGTAGTGGTAAGTCTACCATTAGGCAAAATTATCTCATCAAGTGCGTTTATGTATAAGTTTAATTATCAATTGATGCTTTTATGAAGTACATTGATAGCTGTTGTAAAGGTCTTCCAGAATTTCATCTTCAATTTAATCTTTATTGCTAGCAATCATCAATTTTGCTGATAAATGAATAAAATGAAAGAAAAGTTTGAAACGTATTCAGATTTATGAATCTGTTAGGCATGGTCTTCTACTGTGGACACCAGCCTAGTGCTGTGTAGCTTGGGATTTCAGACATTCTAGTTGAACTAGTGCAATTACCTCCAGCAGATGCCTTGCCTAAACCTCACTTAGTAAAATTCTATGTGACAGAACCGTCAATATGTTAAAGTGATTGAAACATGTAAGAAATGAAGTGCTCTTTGTAACTATGCTGCTAATTGCTTTCTAACAGCGTACAATAGAAAGTTATGTGGATAAGCGCATGGGCACAACTTACGGTCCACCTGCAGGCAAAAAGATGACAGTCTTCATTGATGATGTGAACATGCCCATAATCAATGAATGGGGAGATCAGGTTAGTTTGTAAAAGAAGAAAAAAGAAGACAAAAGATTTTTTTCTTTTCTTGCTACATGGTGAAATTGGCTTCTCAATCATTCAGAAGAGGGTAAATTTGATATGTAGTACTTTAATTTTAAACAGTCTTTTTAAAGAACCCATCTACATTACTTTGTCAGGAATTAATTGAGAATAAATATGCTGACTGCAAGAAGCAGTTTAAGTACTCCTTAAAACATGTCTGTATTATTTTAATAATGTTTTTTAACAGCACTAATTTTATAATTAAAAATAAGTTGTGTTTGGCACATAAATTGTGATAGCAAACTGACATTGTGGGCAATAATTAAAATACTGTGAAACCTGAGAGGTAAAAAGTGTGTTCTCTGCTTTAGATAAAATGGAAGTAATCTTTATGTATATTGACAAGTTTGTTCTGAAGTATATTGCTTTGGAAACTAATGTTAGAATTGCTATAGAAGTATAGGTGTAGGCTGTACTCTGTGGGGTGTTTTCAGCTTGTCAAACAGAAATGTAGGGTATCCATTTATGGCTAAAGAAAACCGTCTTGCACTCTTTCATATGGAAGCAATTCTATGTTTTCAGCTTGAAAACCATGCTTGTGATCCTCCAAACTTGTCCAAACTAGGACACGTAGGAAGCTTAAAACAAATATATTGTATCATTTGAAGCATGCAAAGGTGCATTAGTTTGGTCTTGATTAGAACAAACTGGAAATTTTGTGTTAAAAGGGAGAAGTATTTCCAAAAGTAATGGAAATCACGCAGCATTCAAGTGAGAACAAATTGCAGTATGAATGATTAGTTCTCAACTAGGGTACGCCTCTACTCCCACAGTTTTTATCCTTATATATTACCAAATGTGCATATTCCTACCAGTGCATTTTTATCCTGAAGCAAATATGCAGAGGGTTAGGGAACAAAATGATGTTATACTCTTTGTTAGGTCTTTCAAATAGGTTTTGTATTACATTCAGTTGTATGTATAATATTCTGTTATATAAAACCTGGTTATTTTACAGGTCACTAATGAGATAGTTAGGCAACTGATGGAACAGAAAGGACTGTATAACCTGGAAAAACCTGGTGAATTTACCAACATTGTGGACATTCAGTTTTTGGCTGCCATGATCCACCCTGGAGGAGGTCGCAATGACATTCCACAGAGGCTGAAGAGACAATTTTCGGTGTTCAACTGTACTCTGCCTTCTAATTCTTCCATTGACAAAATTTTTGGTAAGGGGAAATTAGCTTTCTACCCATCTCATTTTTGAAAATAGTAGTTGATTTTTCTTTATCCTTCTATTTATACACATTATTGTTAAAATCAAGGCTTAATTCCCCTCTGACTTGTTTACCAGCACATTTTCCTTCAGTAATCACTCCCCACCTGCAACATCATCAGTCTGTAAGTTTTTCAGGTCCAGTCACATCTCTGAAACTTAGTAAGAATGACATGAAGGTATCGTTTTAGTGACAGTGCTGGCCAGTTGCTCAGGTACCACTGCTGCTAAGAATGAGTGACTAAAGACTAGACTTTCACAAAGGATGGGATCATACTGATTTCAGACAGGAGATTAGCTATTCAAAGCCAGTGGAAGCTATTTTGGGAGAAAAAAGAACATTTTAATGGGCAGTTAATTAAAAGCTAAATAACCATTGAGCTGGTGGCAGAATGGTGTTAAGAATGGCTGAATCAACAGTTGAATAAAGACTGGAAAGCCATTTCAACAAATTGGAAAAGGTTTTGGGGTTGAAAAAAATAAAAGAAACAGAAACTTCAGATGATCATTCCTCTTGGTGTTGCGCTAAGGAGTCTTTGATTTGGCAATCTTCTTTTCCACAGGTGTGATTGGAGAAGGGCACTACTGTAGTGAGCGGGGATTTTCAGATGATGTGAAGAAAACAGTAGCCAAATTGGTTCCATTGACACGCAGACTGTGGCAGATTACCAAGCTAAAAATGTTGCCCACACCAGCCAAGTTTCATTATGTCTTCAACCTTCGAGACCTCTCGAGGATTTGGCAAGGAATGCTGAACAGTACATCAGAAGTAATCAATGAACCACAGGTAAGTGCAGCGCATCAGTGACCTTGTTATAATTTGTGTAGGAAAGATGATGAAGAGTCTATCTTGGCATTTGAGTTCACTTTAAAAAAATGCAACCTTAGTGGTTTTTTTTGAGGCAAAGGTGTTTTAGTCCAGCTTTTATAGTACCAACTGAAATGACAACTTTGTTTCAAAACAATAACAAAACCCACTTCTTTTGTCACAACAGTTTTCTTCTATCTGCTTTTCTTATTACTGACAAATGCTAGTTTATTTGAAAGAAGTGAGAAAATAAGTGAGAAGCAATTAACTTACTTTAACCCAATGAAAATGCTCATATATTGATTAAAAAATTGAATAGTTCCTCCTCTCCATTACTGTCTTGAGACTTTCAGTCACTACCTGATTTCTGTCTAATGAAAGGATCCTGTCTTATGGTTTAAAAGGAAGAAGTACTAACAAGTTCAGTAATATTTTTTTCCATAATCCATATTTCTTCCAGTAAATGTAATTTCTCTTCTAATTGTTTTAAGGAAAAGTAATTTAGAGTTTTAAGCTCTGAAACATGTAGTGCCGGAAAAGCAATGTTTATGGTAAATATGGAAAATTTGTTAACTATATTTGGGTTATATAACCGTTTCATGTACAATGTTCATCTCTGTTGAATAAGTTCCTGAATTCTACTACATCTAAAATTTAAATTTCAGAATGGATTTTAATTTCTACAGCTAAAAATATTGATCACTTAGATAATTATATATATACATGTATACACACAATTAATGTCTTTTGAAGTGTAAAAACCAATTGGTCAAAATACTATTATATAAATTTATGTATTAGTTCTGAGATTTGACATAGTATGTGTCATTTGTACAAAGTGCTGTAGGCTGAAACAAAAGGTCTTCAAGGAGTACTTGGAAATTTTTCTACTACTGTATAGTAATAGTACAGGATTAAAACCAGTGCTGCTAGTATTAGCAGCCTGACAGGTTTTCCTTCTCCATCCTGTGACCAAACTGAGAGACTTTAAAGATATATTGAATTTGGAGAAGGAGTAATATAAGCACTTAGACATTTTTCTTTGTTGTTATTCTAACTACTTTGGCAGTAGCGTTGGGAGTGACATCTGTGCTTGGCATGAAATAATTTGTGCCATGATGCTTATATTTTCACCAATTTTCTACTTAATGACCAGTTAGAAAAGTGATTTATCGATACATAAACACGTTAACTTGTATAGTTATGGTTTTAGGGCTGGGGAAATAAAATCTTTGTACACTTCACCTTGGAATGCTAGATTAAGGCTTCTTCCATAGATAATTGAATATAATCTGAAATTGCTATTGGGCAGAATAAGAAGCTCAAGGTATCTTTTCTGAAGAACCCCCCAAATTTTATTTTTTTTCTACTGTTAATGTGGTTTTTAAATAAAGAAATAAAGGCAAAGCTTTTAAGTTGGTATAGTTTCTTTGCAAGCCAAATGAGTTTCTCAGTACAAGAAAGACACAGAGCTCCTGGAGCCTGTCTGGCAGAAAGCTACAAAGATGGTTAAGGGACTGGAGCACATCTTCTAAGAGAGGAGGCTGAGGGAGCTGGGCCTGTTCAGTCTCAAGATGAGAAGACTGAGAGAGACCTCATCAATGTCTGTAAGTATCTGAAGGGAGAGTGCCAGGAGGACAGAGCCAGGGTCTGCTTGGTGGTGCCAAGCAATGGGACAAGAGGCAGAAACTGATTCACAGGAAGTTCCACCTGAGCATGAGGAAGAGCTTCTTTACTGGGCAGGTGATGGAGCACTGGAACAGATTGCCCAGAGAGGTTGTGGAGTCTCCCTCACTGGAGATACTCAGGAACTGTCTGGATGCAATCCTGTGCAATGTGCTCTAGGATGATTCTGCTCAAGCAGGGAGGTTGGACCAGACAACCTTGTGACTGTGGTCCCTTCCAACCTGACCCATTCTCCTTCTGTGATTCTGTGAAATGCACTTCTTTTTTTTTTTTTGTATGTAGGTGCTGATAAAACTGTGGAAGCATGAATGTAAGTGTGTTATTGCTGATCGTTTCACAACCTCAGAAGATGTTAATTGGTTTCACACAGCTGTGGCAAAACTCATTGAGGAGGAATTTGAAGATACAAAAGCTTTGCTGAATCATGAAATAGATGCATTCTTTGTTGACTTCTTAAGGGATGCACCTGCAAGAACTGGTAAATTTTGTTTTATTTGTCCGTATAAAGTCATTTAGTGTTTCCCATTGTGGTGGAAGTTTAACAGCAGGACATGGATTTCTGAGCTTTTAAATATATAAAACATGACATTCAACGTCAACTTCAAGGAGTCCTATGCTCAGATTAGAAATATGTTTACTAGTATGATGTACTCTTTTTGTCTCTGAGTTGTAAAATCACAATATGTTTGTCCCTGAGAGAAATACATGATGACTTGAGATGAAATAGCTCAAACATCAACTTTTAGATCTTAGCTTCAAAGGAATTGTTAGTGATGCTAGTGATCTCATGACCCTCAACCTATTCAAAGGTGTTTTTTTCAGTTGATTTTGACATTGCTATTTAGTATTTGTGATTATGAACCTTGAGACTAAACAAGAGTTTAAAATAATATATTTTGTCAGCTGCCTCTCTAAATAATGGAAAAGTCTGCCCTTTCTTAGGTTTTGTACTTAATTATAATGTCCTTGGACTTTAATAATAAAACTGTAGGAACAGAATTAAGATGACATAATTCTTTTAAATGGTTCAAAACTGTAAAAATATCACTGCAGTTTAACTCCTTGATGTATTTCTTATTAGTTCCTTATCAGCTGCTAAATTGTTTAAATGTCTTGTTCAGCTTGCAAGAAATTTATTTCCACCTGGAAAACTGTTGTTTAACCAGTGCTTTCACAGGTTAAAATAAGTCAATTGATTTAATAAGGTCTTAATCTAGAGGAGTGTTCATATGCAGAAGCAATGCAGAGCTAAAAATTCTGGACTTAAGGTGACTTCGGGCATACAAAAAATGCAACATAAAGGACATCTGAAAGAGAATTAATAATCCCTGTATTTTGAGGGATTAGGTTCTGTGGTAAAATGTGATTTTCTTAAGCTATGTTTTTATGTATGTATTTTTGGGTTTTAGTTTTGTTATTGTTTTTCTGTTCCTTTTTCCTTGGAAACTACATGAGTATGGGAATGGTGCAATGGAAAGGAAATGCAGAAAAAATTTGAAACAAGAAAAATGTTACAGACACTATTCTAAACACAGTACAGTGTGGTTGGAGGTTGGGTTTTTTTCCCCACCTTTCTGCCCCTTCCCTTCACACTGGCTTCTAGTACTTTACTAAGCATTAGGGAAATACTTATTTTACTGGAACGACTTATTTAATTGATTTTAATTCTACCAATTAGAGATAATGTTCTGAGTTACATATTTCTTCAGTAAGTTAGAAGAGGCGTAGCAAAACTGATTGATCTAGGATAACTGGAAAAATACATCCTGTAGTATATATAGATCATGAAATCCTGAAACTAATTGAGCTAAATGTATGTAAATAAGAGCAAAACTGTGCTAGTATTGTACTAGTGTTATTTTTGAGGAAATCCAAACCACCAGCCAAAAACCCCATGATGTCTGCCTGCTGGTACTGTTCCAATGAAATTTTTCAGTTGTTTATTGATTAAATATGGGCTGGATGAGAAGTGAGATGGATTGAAATTGGCTGAATGGTCAAGCCTAGACAGCGGTGATCAGTGGCTCAAAGTCTAACTGATGACCAGTAACTAGTGGTGTATCCCAGGGGTCAATACAGGGTCCAGTAATCCTCAACATTGTCTTTAGTGGTCTGGGTGATGGGGCAGAGTGCACTCTCAAGCCGATTCCCAGATGACACAAAACTAGGAGGAGTGGTTGATATGCCAGAGGTTGTGCTGCCACCAAGATGGACCTTAACAGGAACCCCATAAGGTTCAACAAAAGGAAGTGAAAAGTTCTGGATGTGGGCAGGAAAAGTACCATACACCAGTATATAGTGGTGGTCACCCATATGCAAGTCAGCTTTGCAGAAATGGACCTGAAGGTGCTGGTTGACACCAACCTGAGCATGAACCAGCAGTGTGCCCTTGCAGGAGAAAAAGAGTGACATCTGGGCTGCATTGGAAGAAATGTAGCCAGCAGGTCAAGAGAGGTGGTCCTTTCCCTTGTTTCAGCACTGATAAGGACACACCTGGAGTGCTGTGTTCAGGTCTGGGCTCCCCGAAATGAGAAAGACTTGATATACTGGATAAAATCTAATGAAGAACATTAGGAGATGCTTTTTTTACTGTGACAGTGCTGGTACAAGTTGTTCACAGATGTTGTGGAGTCTGTGTCTTTGGCGATATTCATAAGCCACCTGACCATGGTCTTGGGGAACCAGCTCTAGGTGGCCCATCTTGAGCAGAGGGTTGGACCAGATGAACTTCAGAGATCCCTGGTGATGTCAACCTTTCTGTGATTTTGTTTGTTGTAAGAATTCTTATGAATGAAGGCATGTCACCTTTAAGCACGTTTAAGCTTGTGAATGGAAAGATGAGGCAGCTGCAATGTTACCTCCTTTCTTTGATGGTTGACTTGTGGCTTTCAGATCACCTAATGAAACCAATGTATGCTAATTCACAGTGTATATATTTTCTTGTTGTGGCAGTTATTAATTTCAAGAGTATTTTTTTTTTTCTAGTGGAATTGTTTAATCAATTTAGACTGTTTTACAGAAAAGATTATTTCCAATTTTTAACTGCAGTATTTCATTTTCTGGTGCTACTTTTTTTCCTAGGACCTAAATAAGTATCATTTTTCATCATTCAAGTTTCAGATATAGAGAAAGAAGGCTATTTAGTTTTTTCTTCATTTTGTTTTAAAACTTAAGTAGCTGAAATTACCATTTCTTGCAGGTAGGGTGCACTCAGCGCTCTCATATGAACATCTAATATATAATATTATGTATAATAAACCTGTTTCTGGGTGGTGAAAATTCTAGTTATCTTCATTTATGCCCTCATTGAACCTTTGTTAATTATTCAAACTGCTATGGTTTTCTTACTTGCTTTTTGTTCCAGATGAAAAACCTGAGGAAGTTAATTTAGATATTCCTAAAATCTATGAACCAATCTCCTCATTTCATCAGCTACGGAATCGTTTAAATAAGTGTTTACAAACATACAACGAGAATGTTCGTGGTACTGGAATGGACATGGTTTTCTTTGAGGATGCTATGGTTCATTTAGTCAAGGTACAGTCTTGCTGGATTGCCATTTGTTGTTGTTCACTTGCCCTCACCTCCTTTGAGTAGAGGTATGCATGAATCAAGGTAAATGACTTCTAAAACTGAAGGCAGCAAATTTATTGCTAGCAAATATTTGATCTGTCACTCTGTGACTAGGTATTAAAACCTATTAAAAACTTTTCAGAAAATGCACCAGATGGAACTATTCTTTTATACCTATCTTTTATGTTTGGTGGGATCATGGTGCTAGCTATTCTAACTGTATTTCAACCTTCCTTTTTCTTAATTCTTCTGGGAGCTCTTCCTGTCTTTGTAATGAGTCAAATGAAATTCAGGTTAAGACGTAATTGGTTGCTTCTGAAGGAGTACGCGCAGCAGAGTAGGAATTAATGTAGTCCAAAATTCTTTTGTAGATCCACAGTATGCTCACTACTTTTAAAGTTCTTTTGAATATGGATTGGAACTGACCATGACTTTTAGCACAGCACAGCTTGATATGATTGTGCACACAGAATAGGCCTCGTACAAAGGACAGCCTTTTTTTTTTTTTTTTACACTAGAACCCCTATTGTCTCAGTTGAATTCTGAGGTTTTCAGTATTTCTTAAAATAACTTATTAAGAACTAAATGTAGAATTGCACCATCCCCCAAAATAATATATTAAATATCAAAGCAATTTAAATTTAATTTTTGTTGACAAACATGTTGCATCTGCAGTTTTCAAAATTTTTGGGTGAATTCTTGTAATTTCACAACAATAGTCCCTTTCTAAGGTTCTCTCTGCAAAATGGATGATGGTCTGCTATGGATTTCTTTAGGACAATTGTAAATCATCATCACACTTACTAACAAGTTTCTCATTTATTCCTAATGAAAAAAGTTTCCAATTAATGGTTTGTGTGCCTCTGCCTGGAAAAGATCTAATAGCCATTATTGAAATGATCAGTGATATTCCAAGGGGAGCGTGCAAATTAAATTTTCTTTCTCTGGTTAAATACTAGATTTTATCTTTCTCATGAAACATTAGCCTATGGAAAATAAAAAATACATTGCACTCAATATGTAAAATAAATAGGTTTAAAATTAGAGGAAATTGGCACGACTATTTTTAGTAGCTTGGAAAGAAGTAATTTAGAGGAAAGGCAAATAAATTGGTATCCCAGATTGCTTCTTGACACGATGGAATTCTAGGGTCACCAAAGAAATGTTCAAGATAATAAACAGAACAGAAGACAATACTGTGCATTGTTGCTCGTATGGAGGAGACCAGCTGCTAGCCACCTGGCTGGTATTATCATGTCTTTGAGAGGGAATTGGCTCTGTGCTGCTCTGGGCATTAATGTAGGCTCTTCTGAGTCCTGCGAGGGTCTGTCCACTCGCAACTGATAGGCTGTGGAGCAAGTTCGTCTCCTCTACTTAAAGACATGTTTTCTGAGCATCAGGTTTTATCTTCTATCTGCATCCAATGTTTCATGGCATTGTATTTTGGCTGTGGGCAGTGGAACAAGTATGAAATTCACAGTTAATGTTGAAATTTTTTTTTACCTCTGAATTCTAAAGGGTCTGTTTGTTGCATGGTCCTGAATTGAAGGGAAATGTGGAGCAGTAGGAAGCTACTGCCTTTCAATTTAAAAGATAAATAATGAAGTGGGAAAGAAACATAGATCTAATTGCGAGATGTTTCACTGTGATCAAATATTCATACTGATACTGTGCATTTTTGCAGTCAAGTAAATGAGAAGCTTAACAGCTTTCATTATAAAGGCAGTATTATTACCTGCTGCAGAGAATACTGAGGACTCTTTGTCCTGAATTTTACATGCCTGGGACATCCTGTCTTTCTGGTCCCAGTGAAAGGGCCCGGTGAGATGAGTCTTACCAAAGTTATCCAGAGGTCATGGTATTGGGGAAATTATTATTTCCTTCCCAATTTTGATAGTCTGTCATACTGTGATAGCACATCACTAAGAAATCACAGCTGAGATTTTCTTGTACTTTGTGGAAGTGAGAGATGTAATTTTACTGATAACTGAACATACACAGTGATGGAATCAAATGGCTGCTATACTATTTGGCAGGTTAACAGAAAATACTGCAAAGTACAAATGTGCACGGAATATATTAATAGTAATATAGAATGCCTTAATTAAACCTTAAAATTTTCATTTGTTCTTCATTTCTAATATAACTTTATTAATGCAGTAGCATAGAGCTTTTGGATGTGTAACTTTTACACATTGTAGCAATAAATGACTGGTATATTACACAGATTTCTCGTGTGATTCGCACTCCTCGTGGAAACGCTCTCTTAGTTGGAGTTGGTGGCTCAGGAAAGCAGAGCTTGACAAGACTGGCATCCTTCATAGCTGGCTATGACACATTCCAGATAATGTTGACAAGGTGAGCATTAGCTGAAATTTTACTAAATAAATACCTTGTGTTTTAACTCTTCCTGTAAATAAAACAGGCTCACATTCTCTGCTTAACGTAGTCTGATCACCATCATATAGAGTGGAAAGACATGGAAATCCTTTGAGACTTACTAGATTTTCTTGATTTTCTACAATAATTGTGAATTTTTACACTCTTTGGCGTAGTAAATTATTTTGTGTGTTTCACGGAATGAGAAGGAATATTGACAGTGTCAAGTTATCTTTGAGTCTTTACACAGTGCATTAAATTGTACTGAAAATACTTTTAGTTGGTTATATAGCCAAAATGCCTTCATGAGTTTATCTTGTAATATTTGAAATGCTGTCATATGAGGAGGTTGAATCCTTATCCCTGCCCATTAATTTGGTAGATCTTATGTGGATGTCAAGTATTTAGACAATCTTTTCCAAGGATATTTTGCCTTATTTCATATTTTTCAGCCTAATGTAGCTTCTTTTGAAATAACTCACAAAAGATTAAAAAAAAAAAAAAAAAAAAAAAAAAAAATATAGGAACGGATCAGTGTTACTTTACAGACAAACAAATTACAGATTTTTTATTGGGAGAATTCATAGATGTATGTATGGGTTGTGCAGTAGTTTTCTGAAGGCAATAGGATTGTATGGGTGTTGCAGTGGGCTAGTTCTTGCATTGGTTTAGCAAGCCACAACCTTCCCGGAGAGCGCAGCGGGGCTGCTTTGGGGAGGGCGGCTGTTCCGCTCTCCCGTAGCCCTTTCGGGCGGCCCCGCGCTCCTGCNTATATATATATATATAAAAATCCTGCTCTGAATGCCTCCCAAACTGTCTGTAGGACGGGTCAATTTTGGCACTCAAATAAGATGTCATTTTAGAGGAGCAAAATTGTTTTAAATCTTTTGGAGGTGTGTTGGCTGCAAAAGAAATTGTAGATTCACAAGTGGGAATGTCCCTTGGTGAGGGTCTCATCAGAGGATCTATCTGAAATAAGCACCTTTTTGTCTTAAGTTCCAAGACATTGTTTCTAACTTAAATTTGCTTGGGTTTTTTACTCTTTTGGGAAGAAGACTTTTTTAAAAAAAGAATGTATATTTGTTCAACTAACTGGGTTTTTTTTGGTGTTTTTTTTTTTTTTTTTTTTTTTTTTTCTTAAAATTTTTTAAATTTGTTGGAGA